>JZSA01002798.1:0-67578 GCA_000956155.1 Cotesia vestalis | reverse complement strand
AACTTTATAAAATTTCATGATTTTTAATAAAATTTTATGCAATTGTATAAATCACTAGACTTGAATTTTATATAATTCCAGCTCTTAAAATCCATTTAATCTTAGAATAAATTATGAAATAAACATTTTTCGTCATGTAAGGGTTAACAGATCAGTTAGTTACTACGGTACATGAACTGATACTTGGATAAGTGAGCAGCGTTCCAGACTTCGGCACGTGAGGACCCGAGTTCGAGTCCGACATACCTCAAGATTTTTTCATCAAGTATTTACACACAACTAGTGTTTCAAAGTTTGTAATAAGTCCACAACGCTTTAACTGATTTCAAAATTCCAATTTTTTTATTTTTGAGAAATTTTTTTTTTTAATATTTTTTCTGAGGTAAAATTTTTACATCACTTTTGCGTCATTATGACATCATTATCATGATATAGACATCACAAGTACGTCATATTGACATCATGTATGTCATTGAGACATAATACTGACGTCATGACTACGTCATATATTTTACGTAAAAGTTTTACGTCAGGAGGTATGAAATACTGAGTCATATATGGCTCATATGTGACTTACATCTTACGTAAATCATGACATAACATGATGTCATCCTGACGTAAATTTTACGTAAATGTGTTTACTGGGTTATTAAAAAAATCATCAGAACTAGACAAATGATAGTTTATATTAAAGATAATGAAATGACATTTAAGATAAATTTGATAGATTTTATCTTTGGTTTACATCTGGAAAATTATTTTCATGAAATCTACGAAATTCAAAATTTTTTGAAAATGAAAAAAGTTTTCAAACACCCACAACTCGTAAACTAACCGGTCGATTTCGCTCATCTTCGAATTTGATCTTAGTATTGATCCACAGAATAAGCTCTCAAAATTTCATGACGATAGGTTGAGAACTGCGGGTGCAATCCTGCTGACATGGTACGTTATATCACATATACATTCAGGGTATTTTGTAAATCGCGGACAATTTTTTACGGTTAGATAGAGAAAAAAAATTCTAAATTAAAAAGTCAGAAACATATAACAAGAAATAATATATTAAATAAAGAACAATCAGACTTTCGGGAGAGATATTCAACTGAGACAACATTACAAAAAACAATTAGCGAGTGGATAGAAATCCTAAACACTGGAGAAATAATAGGAGTAGTATTCATCGACTTTGAACGAGCGTTTGAGACAATATGTAGAACGAAGCTAATTAATGTATTGGAAAGATATGGAATACGAGGTAAGGCATTAAACTGGCTTGTAGAATATCTGGATGGGGCGAACTCAACAAGTGCAATTTGGGAACACGAAATCAGAAAAAAGAGCAATAAAATTTGGAGTACCACAGGGGTCTAAATTGGGACCATGGTTATTTATTTTATATATGAATGAAATAGTGAAGATAGCAAAAAGTAATGGCTGTGATTGCAAATTGTTTGCAGACGACAAGATCTTATATTTTAAGAGTAAAAATGTAGAACGAATTGAAGAGTTAATACATAAAACACTGGAGAACTTGGTATACTGGCTAGATAGTAATTCGTTGAAAGTAAATACAAAAAAGACGGTGTATATGATAGTGCATGATAAGAGAAAAAAACTAAGTAACGAAAGTGCCATACAAATAAGCGGTGAAAGTATTGAAAGAATAAAAGAAACGAAGTACTTAGGGGTTTTTTCAGATGAAAACTAAACATTTACAAATCATTCTTATTATTTAACCCAAAAAGTAAGCAAAAGAATAGGTTTCTTGAGACGAATAACAAATGAGATTAGTTGTTTTACTGGAATAAAAATATATAAAACACTTACAGCACCACACTACGAATATTGTGCGACACTACTAATTAACCTAGACAAAGAATGTTTAAAATTATTGCAAAAAACGCAAAATCGAGCTATGAGAGCGATTTTAAGAGTTGATAGATACATAAGAATAAATAACATGCTTGAGGCGTTATGCTTTCTTTCAATCGAGCAAAGAATCAAATATAGTGTTTGTATTTTAATTTATAAAATGTTAAGCAACCTAACACCAGATTATCTAAGTAGAACAATAGAAAAATTTGAGCATAAGTACGAAACAAGAAATAAAGATAATCTAGTTATTAAAAAAGTTAGAACTTCAACAGCTGAAAAAACGCTAAACATTTATGGTTTTCAGATTTATATTAATTGACGCGAGAGACAAAAAAATCAAAGACTGTGATGATAGTATAAATACGTGAAATATAGATTAAACTGCATGTAATATAAAATGTAAAATGTAACATAATGTAGCTAAGAAAAGATAAACACGTAATAAACATTCCTTCATTCATTTATTATCATAAGTATTGTATATTTAAAAGGAGATGCGTATTTTGTTTTATTGGATTTAAAAAGGAAAATAAAAATTGTTGGTGTTGTTGTTGTTACAATAGATAGATTACGTTAGAGTATTGTGTTTTCACGTGTGTAGGTGCTGGGCTACCAGCACTAACCTGAACCAAAATGTCATTTAATCAGACATCTCATTTATGTCAATAGAATACGTTAAAAACACATTCATGTGTTCGGGTTGTAATAATGTCTTCCATAAAAGCTGTAGAGGAGAAAAACATATGTCTTTAAGCAGAATTAATGAGGTCGTTCAATGTGTCGGTCATGATCCGGATGATCTTATGGAAACAGAAAGTACAGAATTAAGTGATAGTTTAATTTTTCAAAATTTTTTTCAATTAAAAAGTCTTGTTATATCACGACATATATAAATACATTAAGCCGGAAACGTCAAATTGATCAACTTGTGAAATTTTATTATTTTTCGCTCAGGACCAGTGGTACTCCATAGAAAAATGACAATCATATGACGTGTTCAGAGGTGGAATTGAACTGTGGAGGCTATGTTTACATGGCTATTTGACTTAATAATACTGAATTTCCTCCATCACATTTAATATACACGGTTTTAAATTTTTTTTACCCATCTGAATTGTTTTAGCTTCGAATACGACCGATAAATACCGGTCATAAAGCATATTTTATTAATTTTTCCATTATTAAGTCAAAAAACATATAAGCGATTGCAAGACTTTTTGCCCATTTTTTGCTTTTATTAAACACCAGGGCCCACCACTTCCGACAGATGTGCTGTCTCTACAATTAGTGCTCGGTCCCTTTTGTTGGAATAGTAACCAATATAGGAAAAATAAAGCAATTACAACTAGAAAATGTTATAGTAGAGCCGAAAGAGCAACAGATTACGGCAGTAACTGTACAGAAACTCAAGAAAAGTGTAGATGTTGGTAAACTTGGTCTGGGAGTTGACAGAATAGGAAAGACAAGAAGTGGAAAAGTAATTATCGGTAGTAAACAAACACACAATTCATGTAAATAAGTAGAAGAATTGAAAAAAAGTATAGATAATGATTACAATATTAAAATGCCAAAAATAAAAATCATTGACATTGAGGAAGATATTATTCCTGAAAAAAATGACGATGGAATAATAAAAATGATACAACGGCGAAATGACATACCCCTGGATGAAAACAGTAAAATGAAAATAAAAAAAAAAAAGGAAGTGGAAAGATAAGAAATGGTTTGTTATAGGTGGCTAGATTTGATACCTGGCGGTATCCACAAAGATAAGAGAGTTAATTATCATGAAAGTTGATTCTAAATTACATAATTATTTTGTGGAAATAAACAGAATAAAACTAGGTTGGGATAAATGTAGAGTGTCAGATTGTGTTTGTGTATTGAGGTATTATAAATGCTGGGATTGCTATCATTTTGCAAAAGATTGTAGAAACGAAATTAAGTGTAGAAGGTGTGCTGGTGATCATAAAGAAGAGGAATGTGACAGTGCGGAAAAAAAATGTGTTAACTGTCAAAAAATAAAAGATGTTCATAAAGTGGATGACATTGAGATAAATCACTGGGTCAATGACGCTAACTGTTAATATTATAGAAGATCGAGAAATGAAGCACAGAAAAATATCAAATATTTTTCTGAATATGAACAAAAAAGAAGTATAAATCGCTCAATGAATGGTCAAATGTTTGTGATAAATATTCAGGGCTTATTATGGCATTTGGATGAGTTCAAAATGTTTATGGTAAACAAGAGACCTGATATTGTATGTATAACCGAATCGCATTTGACAGCTGATGTGAGTGAATATGAATATGTTGTTTGTAATTATACTAATGTAAAAATATTTTCGAATAATAAAAAAAACAGGAGGTGTAGTGAAATATGTGAGAAAGGACATAAAATATGGAACAATAAATAATGTGGTTGATAATACTAATGTAGTACTAAATATGTGGATGTGTAGCGTCAAACTTAAAAGTCTATTTGAGAATATAACTATAAACAATGTATATCATTCTCCTAATCAAAGCAATAATATATTCATAGATATATCAATAGAAGAATATGAAAACTTTAGGTGAAAAGGGACAAGTTATTTTGGTTGGTGACTTTGAAAACTAATGAATTGTAATTTAGAATCATTTAAAATTCCGAAAGAATGGAAAGACTCATTAGTCCATCCGATACCTAAAGTGAAGGGTAATAATAAAGCCGAAGAATACAGACCGGTAAATACTTTGCCAGAGTTAGAAAAAATTCTGGAACAGGGAGCAAAAAATGGTCTAATTGAACACCTGGATAATAACAAAATATTAAAAGAAGAACAGTCTGGTTTTAGGTTACATCATTCGTGTGAGACAGATTTGCAGAAGATAATGTGTGAATGGAGGGATGAGATAGATAAAGGCAATATGATAGGGTAGTTCTTGTTGATCTTAAAAGGGCTTTTGAGACAATAGACAGACAAATATTAATTAAAAGTTTAGAAGTGTATGGTGTGAGTGGTAGTGCACTGGATTGGTTTAAATGCTATTTGAATGAGAGAACGCAACAAGTTAAATTTGGAGAGACAATGTCTGGTAAAAAATCTTTCAACTATGGTGTACCGCAAGGATCTATTTTGGGTCCTTTGCTCTTTATTATATTTATATATTAAGAACAAAGGCCTTTGCTCACCAAATCATTGGACGGGGTTCGAGTCCGGCGTACACCAATGAATATTTTCAATATTTAAGTGTATTATTCTGCTCAGCCCAAAAAAATAAAATGAGTTCCAACCTCAAAAGTTTACCCCCGACCGTAGTCTCTCATGACCTTAGTAGTTTATGCGACTTTAAACAATAATAATAAAAAAAAAAAAAATTAGGAAAACGGTTCACCCTAAAGGCCATCCCTGTAACTTCCCGCTAATTCCATATATGGATTTATTATTATATCTATTATATATATATATGTAAATATTATGTAAATATTATATATTTTATCTATTATATATATATATATATATATATATATATATATATATATATATATCGAGAGTTTTACTTGTATACCAATTATGGCTTTTACAAGGCTGATTGTCTCAGCGTCTCCACATATAGTCTTTTTTTTCTAGACTCTCTATTATCAACGTATGCTCTCCGCTTTTTATATTATCAACCCAATCTTTCAACTCTTATTATCAATATATTCTCCACTTTTTTTATTATACTTTCACGTTCCTTATAATCACATATTATCAATATATTCTCCACTTTTTTATTATCAACCTCACTTTCAAATTTCTGCACATATCTTTCATTATTCTCCATGCGGCTGTGGACCGACTTGTGCTTTCTGTACTGCATTTACCCTATTCCTCACCCCTTTCGATCGGTTGTTGGAATAGTGGCGATGGGGAAACCACAGAGAAAACCCATGCCAGTACAGTTCGGCTACCGGAGCGACCCCCGACGGTTGGTGTTGGAACTACTCGAGTTTAAGAAAATTCGAAAAATTCCAACAACCGTCGGGGCTCGAACCCTCGCCTCACGGCATGATGTGCGATCGAACTAACGGGATAATGACTTAGTCCGCTCGGCCATCATGCCGCTTGTGAGTAGTTTATATTTATTAGCAATAATATTAATAATAAAAAATAAATTAACGATAATATTAAATCTTTTATGTTTCTATTCTTTAAGGCAATCCAAAAAGCGTCTCAAGAACTGGGCTTGTGGAAAAAGATTAAAAATGATCATACGGCGAGGATGCATTCGAGGCTACTAATGGCAGTAGCGACATTACCTCCAAATGAAATGGAGAAAGGTTATAATCACGTTAAAAACTCACTCCCCCAAGAATATGCCAATGATTTTAAATGTATTTTTCAATACTATAATAAAAATTGGATTTTTAAACGGAACCCGGAGAAAGTGTCAGTTTGGAAACTGGTTCAAAATACAAACAATTATCTCGAATCATACCACGCATGGTTAGCTTCCTTCTTAAGAAGACGATCCAAAGCATTTTACATCTGAACAGTGAACCGATGAGTTTTCATTGTTTGTGAAAACTTGCATATATACTAGAGTGCTTTTTTTTCAACTATTTTTTTTTCGGTCCCATCGTGAAATTTTGTTGCAAGTACCCAAAGAAAAAATTCCCTGAAAGTTAGGGCCCTTAAAATTAACATTAAGTCCTCGACCAAGGCGTGTAGAGATTTCCCATTAAAAAAACACAGAAACTCTGATTTTTTTATCTTTAAATTTCTATATCTAAGTGGCATTTCATAGCATCGTTTCGAACATGGACGGATTTTTTTCAGAATTGAATGCTCTATAAAAGTGTTTATTGCAGCTAAGCCGTAACTCGAACTGGCGAGGTAGTATAAGGCCTCTAAACTTAATTTTTCCATGAAATTCGCGTTTTTTCGCATTTATACAAATTTCTATCGGTCCGAATCAGTTTGAATTCACAGGAAATCGAAATTCAAGGGAACTTTTTAGAACGCCGCTTGGTAGGTTTCGATCGGTTTAGTTGTTTAAAAGTTAAAAGTGCGTCACACACAGACAGACAGACAGACATACGGACATTCGGGGAAGCTTCTTAGGACCTCAAAATGTCAGCATCTGTTGAAAACTCGGTTTTTCAAAAACGGGGTAAAACTGATAACTTCCCAACTTTTGAAAATTTTCAATTTTCTTAGCGGGAAGTTAAAAATGACAATTTATCCAACAAAATATACTAAACAAGAACGTCGGCTTACCGAGTAACAGAGAGTCGTCGTAGTAGCTCGGGAGAGCTTCATGCGGTCGATTCAATAAATTATTAATACAACAAAATAATTACTACTAATTTATAAATTATTTTAAAATAAACAAAATCGCGACATTATTTCGAAATCAAATTTATGTTTCGAAGAGCACTAAAGCTCGTCCGTATTGGTCGACAGTCCAGCCTCGAATCATCTTCTCCACGGAGTAGTACCCGCTTCTTCCTTTGTTGAAGTTGGAGGCGCTAGTCGTTATTTCCATTGGAATTGATCCCCGTCGATAGTTGATTTAAGTCAGTATAACAGTCAACGGACCTACCCGACAATTTTAGTCACCTCTGCTCCTACAGTACTGACTAACGAAACTGTCATTGATCGTATTCATCGTATTTGAAATCTGGCATGTAAAAATCCGCACAGCGTCGATTCATATCCAGGCCTCTCGGGTGTTTACGCCACTCGGTGCCTCGCTTGTTGTCGTCGTTTCTCCATCTTTGTCGCTTTAATTTGTAGCCTTGTACTCGCTGTTACTCGTTCTATCTCCGTCACTCGTTCAGCGTTGCATATTTATACAAAATAAATTCAATACAATTACTCAAATTTTTAACCTTAACAATAACTTACGAAAAAATTTTAAAATATATAATAACGGTTTACAAATTTCAGTTCTTTGTTTAAAAACAAAAAAAATGTGTCTTACAACTTTTATATTATCGTTATTTACTGTTTTCAGGCAATTTACGACATGCTGGGAGCATGCTCAAGTAATAGACCGGCAGATAGTGCAGAAGAAAGAGCTAAAAATATATTCGCAAAAATGGATGAAAACAACGACGGTCAATTGACACAAGATGAGTTCTTGAAAGGGTGCCTGCAAGACGAAGAGCTGTCGAAGATGTTGGCTCCATAATTTCAACATATTATAGACAGCTAATATTTGACATTTTACATCAGACTTTTATCAACTATTCAGTGATCATATTAACTGCTCTAATGGACAAAACATAATTCTCGATGTTGCATGCACATTTCTTTAGCACATTGTTCTCGTGTAGTGAAGCAATTCAAATTGATCAATACGAAAAATTTCACAGACTTGTGTTGACCCAGTCATTCGTATTAACGATATGTGATAATGTATCATTCATACGTGATATATTGGGTTAGATTTAATATGCTCTCAAAAATTTTAAACCACTTAATTTCTATCACACGACATTCTACTTTACCGATATTCAATTTATTAAAAGTAAACTTTTGAAACGTTTACTGCACTGACAGTATTACTATCGATTTACTGCGTTTCGTGATCCTTATGGAATAAATGATCATTTAACTGATTTATGATTAATAATGCAATCATTTTTTGCATAACTATTTCTATATTGGTGTCGTTATCAAACCAGGAATTTCGATTTATTAAAAATATGTTTATTGCAAGTTATGGTGAATTATTCAAAGTATTATGATTTAATCCATTGTTAACGGTTTTGTTTTATTACGCTGCTGTCAGATGCATGCTTACAAAATTTTAAATAACGTTGGTTTTTCTGGCTTTTATGTATTATGTGTAGTTTTATATTCTGTTATAATTAGATAGATAATTGAAAATATTTTATGTAGCAAAAAGCGCTCATGAACAATTACAAATACTTGGAATGAGCTTTTATTAAATTTTTTATACAAAATAAATCAAAGAGAATTTTGCACTTTTATCGTACAAAAATGTCATATTATTACAAATGATAAAATAAAATTTTAAATGCATGTTAAAAAAAATGAAAAAAATAAAATAATTAAATGACTACTCGCACGAAAAATCATAGTTAAAAAGTTTTAAACCGGTTACTCTATTCAGAACAAGCTAATGTATTTCAGTAGTACTATCAACAAATAATGCCTTTCATGCGCTTTGGTTATAGAATTTCATGTGAAATGATATTATAAAAAATGGTGAAATCATTTTTATCTTTTACTTCTCTTTCTAATTACAATTACTTGTAAGCTAATTTAAATGTTATCGATTCAAAATCTTCGTTAATCAATTATTACATATGGTTATGGCACGCCGTTTCAATATTTAACTACAAATTTCAATAGCGCGCTACGCACGCACTTTAATTTTAACTAATATTGAATCGTGGCCCCGTTTCCGTGAGTTTCGACCTATGACTAACTTCAAGACTTTCATGTATTTTACTTTAGAGGATAGTAGAAGAAAAATAATCATAAAACTAAAAAATCTTAAAATACACATTCCATGTCACAATTAAAATTAAAATACAATAGATTCATTTTATTTCACTGAATAAATATTATACAGAATAATTATTAAGAAGTGATTTAATAAAATATCGATGGATTCCAATTTTAAGTTGAGCTGAATATAACAAAAAACTTAATATTATCTGTCATGATAATTACAAATAATGGTGTTATCAATAAGTAAGAGCATCATTATGATTACCAGTTTTTTTTTTTATTAAGTGACATAAATGAAATGAGCTCCTCATTTTTGAATTCAAACATTTTTAAATTAATTATTAATGACATTTCAATGATATTTAATAGAGAATTTAATACAAATAAGAATTAGTATTGTCCAATTAATAAAAACATTTTTATTTTTTTAAGAGAATAATTACTCAGAAAAAAAATGATTGTTCCGATTAAAATATAAAGTATTGTGATAGTCAGAATACCGATATTTTGCTCCGAGCAATGTCGATTTTAGTTGTGAGAATAATACGCCGCGTAGCGAAATTATACAGTTCAATAGAGTATTGAAATTAATTAGTTAATTATCTTGAATAATTATTTGATATGGCAAAAATATCAATAACCAACATTTATTATTTCACTAATTATTCCATGTTTTGTCAATTTCAACAGCCATCAAAAATGTAAACTTTGATGTCGCAAGATGAACTGCGGAGTTCTCGGTCTACCTCGATTCACCTTCCTCCCATTACCCACGGATCATGTCAAAAAGACTATGTCAATGTCATTTTGAATTCGTTATTCCGACTATACTAAATCTAAGTATTGTGATACATAATCAGTATTCACTGCGAGGGCAACAAGTCTTGCGCTAGAGGTGACAGTTTTCGAAACTTCGTGATGAATTTCTCACTTTCTTTTTTAGTAGATATAATTCTTCTTAGATGCGACTTCTGCTTAAAAAGACAGAACAGTCACGAATCACGGATAGAGACTGAACACATTCACAAAAAATGTGTGTGTATTAATTGCCCTTGGAGCGAATACGTAGAATTTTCAGTAGTATACGTATAGTTTTGAGCAAAATGTCATGTATTATTAGCAGAGCAAAATCAATTTGGTATTACAAAGTTTTGCTATTAAAACAAGATACATTGTTAATAGAAAAATACTATCTTTTCAGTAAATAATTATGTCACGACATGATTATGATGCGTCGTTTTAAGTATCGCTTCCTGTGTATTAGTATTTACTTTTATATCGAATCATAAAAGTATTATATTTGTATTATGTCAGTCCATGAAGAAAGGAAAAAAAAATTCAAAACTCCATTTTTGAATTAAACATAAAAGCTTTTTCTAGTATGTTTTGTAAAAATATTTTGCTTTTAAATAGTGGAACGGCGTGCCATACATACTTATTTCGTGCATGCGAAATAGCACTTTTAATGTTAAATTTGGGTAGAGTTTTAATTGGTATCTATTACTCATCGATAAGGTAAGCGTTAATAATTCAATTGACTCAACATTTTTAACTGATGAAATTTGATTTGTTATTTTTTTTCATAAAAATGAGCTTCACTTACAAACACCTACTTGTAAATTACTTTCTCTTTAGTGATAAATTGTTAAATTTTTTTTTTAAATTACTTCTTCATTTTCATTACTAATTCTAATCGAATTTGAGAATCTTTTGCACTTCATCTGACTTTTAGTTTCATAGTAATATTTACTAATTGTGTAACTCAACTTGATACAATGAGGTATTTGAAGAGTACTTCTATTCTTCAGCAAAATAATCACAAAATCTTTATAAAATGTATTCTTTGTAATGAAAATTTCGGTAGCTGAGGAAATTTATTGTCTTTAATTTATAATTACAAACTTTCATCGTTTGAAATTACTAACGATTTCATAAAATAACTATTAGATAAATTAAAACACAAAAATGTTTATAAAAGCCAACTAATAGGTCGAATTGATTTTTAATTAAATTTACTTTTTGAAACTAAGCAATACAAATTATTGGCAGTTTTACTAGTACAAATTTTGTGTCACATTAGAAATCAAAACATATATTATATTTTACTCTCGAACAAAACTAGCCATTAATTCATGTAATAAAATATACATATTTGTATATTTATACTCATTTAAAACTTATTACCTTATTCTAACATTCATTTTTACATAGTATAAAAGTTATAAAATGTCGTTTCTCACATTCAAAAATAATAAAAACTAACTTTCGTTCACAAATACTTTTATTTTTTATATTCTATTCACCAAAAACAGTGTTAGTCATTGCAAAGTAATGAAAGTAATTCACTACTTAACTTACAAAAATATAAGTAATTTTTATTTTACAGTACTGATAAAAAGCATCGACAATCGAAACAGTATTTTTTGAAAGCTATTTCTTTTAATTACAATAAATCGTGTATTTCCATTGACTTCGTGAATTAAAAAATTTATTTGATATAAATTTAATAACAAATTTACTAAAATATAAACTACTTTAATGTTAAGCTTCAGAATCTAGATAAGGGCTAATAAAAAATTTTTATGTATGTGAAATTCTTTTTAAAATTAATGGCCATGAATACTAAAAATAATAAGAATAATTAAACGGAGTTGAAGTTAATGGATTGAGTGGTGTCTATTTTCAATTATTTGCATTATGAGGTATATAATGAATAAAAATTCTGTACGCAAAAAAAAAATGAGTGGTGTGACTGTTTAGAATACTTAAAATAAGTTATTCTTATTTCTATAAACTTCATATTTATACTTTATTAATGCTATGTTATTCAAATTGTACAGCAACTTATTAATATTTTATAAAGTCATAGACATAAAAATCATGTGTATTAATTGATTCGTATACGTAATTATAATTTTATTCATTTTTGAAACGGCCTAAGAACTAAACCGATGGAGGACGAATACAATTGCGTATTTTACTCTGAAAAGATACGTGATTATTAGAGAAAAACTAAATGACACTCATTTCAGTATTTTTTTTTTTTCAATTAATATTTTTCGAAAAATTTTTAACTTGTATAAACACCAAAAAAAATTTTGAAATAGGCGCCATCTACTGCATTGCAATGAGAGTATTGTTACAGGTACAATCCGTATAGCTACTAATAGGAGTTTGTACATAGCAGAAAACTTTCTGACATCTTTTTTTCACTCTTTTGATCCTTCGGAACTGTTGTGACTTTAAAAAAACTTGAAAATTCCAAAAGCGTGTCCCTAACGATTTATTAGAAAGTATAAAAACAAATTGATATATTCTATCATATATCGTTATTTATTCATCTTATTCTGCACTGAGAAAAAAATATTTTGCTACTAAGGATATTTATTTTGATAATCAAAATATTTGGTATTGTGCTACTAAGAATACGTGGTATTTTGATAATCACAATAAGTTTACTGATTATCACAATACTTAGGTATACTGATTATCATAATACCGGTATACTGATTATCACTATACTTTGATGTACTATAGTCAGATGAATGAACAGTCAATTAGATGTTTATAACCTCACTTGACAGGCATATGTCAATTTACTTATAAAATCAACAAAACAAATAAAAATTAAAATCAAGAGTGCAACAATTGTTAATCATCTTTTTTGTTATTAAATTAACTTGGACATGTCAATTTAATTTTTGGCAAAAAAATAAATCCGTGGATGTAAGCTTTAGGTTATTTACTTATAAAATCAAAAAAACAAATAAAAATTAAAATTGAAAGTGCAACAATTGTTAATTATTTTTTTTGTTATTAAATTAATTTGGACATGTAAATTAAATTTATGGCAAAAAATAAATCCGTGGATGTAAGCTTTATGACCCTGAAGTTAGCCGACACCCGCCATTTTAAAAATGAAAAAATCTGTAATTTGAAAGCAAAATTTTTTTTTTTAATTTTGAAAAAATACTCGTCTAGATTTTTGAATTTTCTAAACGAGTATTTTTTTTAAAATATCAAATAATAAATATTCGAGTTATAATTCGAAATTAAATTTTATAATTAAATGTTTTTCATTTAAAAATTTTTACAAATTAAATTATTTTTTGATTTTTATCTATAATTTTCTGAAATCTAAACGAGTAATTTTTTTATTTTTGACTTTTTCAATTTTTTAGCCTAAAATTCACCGAAAACCTCTATTTTTTAAAAAAATATCTTATAATTTAAAAAAAAACAAAAATTTTCAAATTAAAAAAAAATACTCGTGTAGATTTTTCAATTTTCTGGACGAGTATTTTTTTTTTTTTTCATATTCGTAATTTTTTTCATTTGAATAATATAAATTTATAATAATAAGTATTTATAATTAATTAAAAAATTTTTTTAATAATTTATCACCAGGGGCTCCCATATTTATAACTACAAATGTACTTACGACAGAATTGCGAAGTTTTGGCGCTGTTGGTTTGATTTTAAAAAATATTCTCTAGATAATTAGTTACTAAAAAATTTTAATTTTTCACATCATTCTAAGATGAAATATATAGGAATAAATATGAGATATTAATAGAATAACCGAATAATTTTAAAAGTTTTGACTGTTTCTTTATTTGATATATACATTAAATTCTTAAACATTAATAATTTAACTCTACTTTATTGAAATTGTGTTAACCAAATACAGCAACGATCACAATTGTACACAAAATACTCATTTGACATTTCTTCTTTATCCTTATTCAAATACCTTAAACACCGGAAGTGTGACCATTTATGACAGGAACTGCACATAAACCATGTTTGATCATCATTAAAAAGTTCTTGATGTCCACAAACAAGACATGAATTTCTCACATCCAGAGACTTTACAAGACACAGTTCTCTTAAAAAAAATCTCATAGCTGTTGGATCTATGGATCTAATGTTGTTGATGTTACCCTTTAAAATTTGATCAATATAGTGTAGGACGAAAATACCACAATTAAATGTGTCACTAGCATCTTGTTTAGGATAATTGCCTGCAGAAATGATTTTTAATTTTAGATTAACTTCAGGGAAAACACGTTTATAATGAAGATTAAAATTTTTTAAAATTTCTTCATTACTTATTAACTTATTTAACCCAGAATCAAAAACATAAAATTTTTTTTTTGTTAAATCAATGTAAATTAAAATCCAATGTAAATTTTTTATATTAAGAGGAAGAAATATTTTCGTTTTGTTTTCCCACTCTCTTCTCAAATTTTCAAAAAAATATTCTTCTTTCGTTAAATTCGCTGATAATAAAACAATGGAGCTTATTTCACATAATACGTACGCAATGTCTTCATAATTACCCAATTCTAATATAGTGAAATTAGCGCAATAGTCGATTATGAAATTTGACAACCAATTCTTCCCCCATAATGTACTGTAATCATCACCATACAAATAAATGAACTTCGTTTCATCATTGATATTTTTCGTGAAAGCAACAAAGTATTCTCTTTCAGAATTCGCCGAGTAATAATAATTTTCATTTTGAATTGTTTTGTTAATATAAAAAACCAATTCTTCTTTAATTTGATCAGCAGTTTTTCTGATCTTTGACCCTGATAGGTGAGGAATTGGTGCTTTTCTTTTTAACCGATACCGATTCCACGCTTCAGATGATTGATTATTATCTGGTTCATCAATTTTATTTGTTTTTTGAACTTTTTTCATGATAACAACAGACCGGGGCAAGTCAAGTGTTTTATAAGCGGATTTCCAGCGAGAGAAGCAAACATCGATAAATCTACCAATCTTCATTTGCTTTTCACCTTCGAGCTTAACACCTTTAAAATGATTTTCAACAGTTGCATTGTTAGCATGTTTTTTTTCAGGGTGTAGCAAAATTGTCCAAAATGGGATAAACGGCACTAATCTGTCCATGAAATACTTGGAAAGTGATGGCGAGTAATAAGGATTATTATCTAAATTGGGGTCAACAGTTATACTGTTTGCTTCAATTTTTTGAATTCTCGGTAAAATGTGTTTGTAATATGGACTCGATTCATACACAGTATTACAAAACTGATAATTCAACATCACTTGTTCCACATCCTCTTCATCGATCTGGACTGGATTAATTTTGGAAGGTGTCACATTTGTAAAGCTTTTTAAATTTTTAGCTACTGTGTAATTTTTTTTTGGGGATAAAAGAATATGAAAAAAAGACTCCAAATGATCTACGAGAGTATCAAATGTTTGACAATGTACAATAATAGCGGCAATATCCAGATAAATAGTAGATATATGGGGTTTAATTCGCAAATTTTTTAGTTGACGAGAAACCATTTTCATGAAATGAGAATAGCAAGTGAACAGAGGCGTGATTTTTTCGGGAAGAAGTTGGTTTTTTTGGAGACAATCATATGTCGTATTCAAATAGTCAAGGACAGTGCAATTATTCCAGGACTTCATGATAGCATTGATACTAGCCCATGACCAATCAGTTACGACATATCTGAACAAAGGCATCGTAATTTTATTAAAGTTCCACTATTCTTTAAAATAATCCAAACATTTGGCAATTGATTCAGTTGTATGATCGTTAGTTATCATTTCAATCAAAGGGTATATTTTATGGTTGATGTTAACCACACCAGCGTAATAATATACTCTTTTTGATTGCTTAAAAGGTTTCCGAACAGTTGATCCTGTAGCATCAAAATACAGCTCCAAATTTCCGTTATCCATCAAGAGTTGGATTTGCTCTTCCATTGCCAAATAAACCGTGAATGGTGGATTAAAAAAATGTCGAATGTACGGATGATCTGAATTATACTGATTCATTCTCAGAACAATATCAGCACAATCATCAGTATGCCGATCATTCTCAGCTAATTTTTCAGATTTAGCTTTCTGAAGAACTTCCGCTGAGTATTTAAACTGGTAATTTTTTTCTTTTACTGCTAAATTTTTATCCAGTTTCTTCACAACTTCTGTTTCAACTGTGGATGGCTTGACATGACAGAGAATTTTTTGTAATTGTTTTCTCTTATTTCCTCTTAATTGATAATTTAATGGCACAGTATGAATAGCAGCACTGTCATTAGAATAAATTTTGATGGTTGTTTTCTGTGGATGAAATTCGCCATTGAATTTAAATTTTAAATTGCACTCTGGTTGCTTACACGTGGCTCGAATACGGAACGTTGATTTAGTTTTGGCAAATTTTAAACCATCACCAAAAATCAAAACACAAGATATTTTATTTTTAATTGGTAAATTCTGTCGTAAGTGTTGGTATAATAAATCAGGAGTAATAAAATTGTTTTTTGAAATTTTTGCAGAAGAAATGGTTATTCTATCTACAAATTTATATTCACTCTTTTGCACTTCACGTAACTTAGGTTCTACACTATTAGATTTATAATTATTTTTAGTTTTAGAATCACTCGAATAGAAATTTTTTTGATTTTTATGACAATTGTTATTTAAAATATCACTATTTGAGGAATTGTTTTCTTCACTTAAGTTATTACTGTCATTTTCTTCTAAGGTAATAAGTAATAGAGAACTTAATCGTCGAATCAGTTGATTATTTTCATTATGATCATCATCAGGACTCTCATAATCACTATTACAATTACTGTCATTATCAAAATCACTGTCATTATTAAAATCACTCTCATCACGATCATTGTCATTATCACAATCATTGTCATTATTATCATAACTGGCATTAATGTCATCGCGAAAATTGTTAACACTGTCAATATCATCATCACTCACACTATTAACACCATTGTCATTATCATCATCACTGTCATCATTGTCATTAATACCATCATTGTCACCAACACTCTCATTATTACCCTCACTGCCATTATCACGATCATTTTCATTATTGATATCATTAACATTGTCACCTTCACTGTCACGATCACCATCACTATCATTGTCACCATGAATATCACCCTGAAGATCATTCTGAAATATATAATTATCGATAAGACCATTGTCATCGTTTGCACGCAATGCTCTTTGAATTTTCTCTTTAAAATCATTAGTGTTATGCTGCCAAGCAAAATACAAATTCACACGAAACTTGTCAAGTTCTTTCTTTCTTATATTTAGTTCATTGCATATTTGATAAAAAATGGTATGATTCTTAGTTGGACCATCAGGAATTTGTTCCAAGCTTTTCGCGAATTTTAATACCGCATAATAAGCGGTTGTAATATTGAATTTCATTTTTACATACTTTTATCGGTCAACGAAATTTTGAAGAATACAATTTGAATTTTTTAGAAACTAAATATCTAGAGAAAATTATTTGAAATCAAACTAACAGCGCCAAAGCTTCGCAATTCTGTCGTAAGTACACTCGTAGTTATAAATATGGGAGCCCCTGGTGATAAATTATTAAAAAAATTTTTTAATTAATTATAAATACTTATTATTATAAATTTATATTATTCAAATGAAAAAAATTACGAATATGAAAAAAAAAAAAAATACTCGTCCAGAAAATTGAAAAATCTACACGAGTATTTTTTTTTAATTTGAAAATTTTTGTTTTTTTTTAAATTATAAGATATTTTTTTAAAAAATAGAGGTTTTCGGTGAATTTTAGGCTAAAAAATTGAAAAAGTCAAAAATAAAAAAATTACTCGTTTAGATTTCAGAAAATTATAGATAAAAATCAAAAAATAATTTAATTTGTAAAAATTTTTAAATGAAAAACATTTAATTATAAAATTTAATTTCGAATTATAACTCGAATATTTATTATTTGATATTTTAAAAAAAATACTCGTTTAGAAAATTCAAAAATCTAGACGAGTATTTTTTTAAAATTAAAAAAAAAAATTTTGCTTTCAAATTACAGGTTTTTTCATTTTTAAAATGGCGGGTGTCGGCTAACTTCAGGGTCATGTAAGCTTTAGGTTATTTACTTATAAAATCAACAAAACAAATAAAAATTAAATTACTATGGTCTCAAAACGTCGACCGCAGTGACAAAAATGTACTATAGTATTACTGCACAGAGTAAAGGTCTTCGACTCACTTGTATTTTGATAATCAAAATACGTGGTATTTTGTTAATCACAATACTTATTTTGATAATCAGAATACTCATTTGATTATACTTGGTATTCTGATTATCAAAATACTTTTTTCTCAGTGTGCAGTTAGACAACTAATTTTTTTCAGAAAAGTAAAAAAATTTGGCATATTGAAGCCTGCGTGTCTTATGAAGTTTTATTTTATAATGAAAATAATTCGTTAAATAAATGAATAACTTTGGTGGCAAAAGTTTTTTTATTGAAAACTTAACATCATTTTTAATTGTAATATTTTACTATGAACTGCTACTTAAAAACTAATTGAAAGTTAAATTATTCAAGCATTTTACTCATTATTCGAGTATATTAACAGTTTGTATAAGCATTACAAGTATAAAATATTAAATAAAGTTTGGTAAATCCGAATATACATGCTTTAAGTGCCTATTTTATGACAAAACAAGTTTATTTAATAAATTTAAAATTCTACACAACTAACATTTTTTTTTTAATTAAAAACTTAATAGTATTTTGAATTACATCATTTTCTGCTTGTTGTTATTGAATAAAAAAGAAAGAAAATTAGAAAAACGGTTGACCCTGAAAGATTATCCCTGCAACTTCCTGCTAATTCCACACCTAAGCGCTTAAAAATGCACTGATGATGTTTTTGAGCTCTTCAAGCTCAAAAAAAAAGGCCATTCAACAGCCGAAATGGAAGTAGATTTCATAATTTGAATTAGAATTAACTTTTAATTTGCTGTCATTTCTGACACAATTGATTAAGGAAGATAATGAAGCATGTGAATTGAAGCTTATTTAATAAGCTTTCAGATAAAATTTACGAAAAAAAACGGAGTTATCGCATTCAAAAGTTATTGCAAGAAAAACAAAAAAAAGTTGAATTTTTTCGCGATTTTTGAAATTTTTAATCTGTTCTTATTCGTGATTTACTTGATTGAGGGAAATAAATTAGCATGGAAATTGAAGGTTATTAAATAAGCTTCAAGATACAATTTACAAAAATATGAAAAGTTATTACATTCAAAAGTTATTGCAAGGAAAACCAAAATAAGTTGAATTTTTCAAAATTTTTTGAAATTTTGAATCAGCTCGTATTTCTAAAATAACCGATCGATTCAGCTCATCCTCGAACTTAACCTCGGTCATTATCCGTAGAATATGGACGCTAAGTTTAATTAAGATCCATTAAAAATTGAGAGAGTTAGAGTAGAGACAAGGCCGGTTATATCGTGTATATATATATATAAATATAAACTTTTCAACCATATACATTTTCTGACTCAGATTGACGAGCTGAGTAAGAATATACAAAAATTTTTTGAAAATTCTGACATGAAGACCAGTGCAATAGTTAGATTTCTGTGAAATCTACTAAAAATACAATTTATGTGTTATTTTGAGCTCTCCGAGCTCAAAGAAATAGCTTTTGTATGCTTTAAAAGCCTGATGGAAGTTTCATAGAGCACTATTTTTTTAATTTTCAAACCGCAATTACTTTTTTTTCAAAACATTTTTTTCAGTTTTCTGTCGTTCACGATATATCTTGAACGAATCAACCGATTTTGACCGGATAAGCGGCAATCGACGTGGTTTTTCAAGGTCAAAAGCTGATTAGTTTTTGGAGATGATCAATCAAGCCATTTGAAAGTTATTCCAAAAAAAAACCAAATTTAAAAAAAATTAGGAAAACGGTTGACCCTTAAGGCCATCTCTGCAACTTCCCGCCGATTTCATACCTAAATGCTTAAAATTGGACTTTTGACGTTTTTGAGCTCTCCACGCTAGAAGAAATAGCTTTTCTATGCTTTTGAGCTCGTCAAGCTCAAATGTGATAGAAGTTTCACAGAACACTATTTTTTGAATTTTTAAACCGCAATAACTTTTGAATGAATGAACTGATTTCTACGTGGTTGGCAGTATTCGATACAGTTTTTAAGCCTCATGAAGAATCTTTAAGTTTAATTTGATCGGACTAGCTTAAAAGCATAGAACAGCAAACTCTTTTAGCTCGAAAAGCTGAAAATTATACATAATTTATATATTTTGCTCGAAGATCTCAAAACCGTCATAAGTGCAATTTTAAGCACCTAGGTATGAAATTAGCGAGATGTTGCAGGGATGGTTTTCAGGGTCAACCGTTTTCCTAATTTTTTTTGTGTCTTCTGTTTTTTAATAAATCTTTTATTTTATAAGCCGATAAAGAATTCATCAACAAATTAAATTTCTGTCGATAGAAGACTGATCAAAAATATATAAAGTCAGTAATCACAAACAACAAAATTTTGAAAAATTGATTTTTTTCAATTATGAATTTTATCTATGATTACAATTAAATTAGATAAAATAAAAATTTACATTATGTTACAAGCAATACATTTAGTGACATGACAAACACTACAAATATTCTAAATATAAGAGTACAAATTAAAAAAAAAAGAACAATTTTTTTTAGATAGCCTTTCACAAAATAAAAATAGTAAATTAATCTATACATATTAAAAATTTCAACTTTTTAAATGCTATATTAATGTTTCTCATTTTTCAAAAGTTTGTGTAAAATTGAAAATTTGTAATTTTTATCTCTGAGACTGAGGCCGTGTTTTTAAGGATTCGACGGTTAGATCCAGGAAACGAAAAATTCTTCATTTTCGATTTTAACAAAAGACAGAGAAAGAGAGAAAGAGTGTGTGTGTGTGTGTGTGTGTGTGTGTGTGTGTGTGTGTGTGTGTGTGTGAACCTCTTATAACTTTTGAACGGTTCTTTTAATTTATTTTAATCGGTAAATGATCCTTATTTCTTTCCGTACCTGTAATAGTGAAAAATTAAACGGAATTCTTATTTTTTAATTCTTATCAATTCATTTCCATTGCGATATATACTCTATAATTATTTTTTGTCTGAATGATGTACCTGAAGTTCCGAACGTTTTTTTATATGTACCTGAAGTTCTGAAAGTTCTTTTATGAACGAAAATCAAAAAAAAAATTTTTTTGCTTTTGAGACTGAGAATGATTTTTCGGTTTCAAAATAAGTCAAAGAGCCCGGAAAATAGTATACTGGATTCTCCAAATACCAAAAGTACCCCTCCAGCCACCCCTAAGACTTAGACATCTCAAAAAAAATTAAAAAAAAAAATAGTTCAAAGGGTCGTTTGAAGTTACGATTTTTTTTAAAAACTTCTTTGACACCCCCACAGACTACAAAAAATAATCAAGCCGATAGACCCCCCGGAACTACCCCTTTAGCCACCCCAAAGACTTAAAAATTTGAAAAAAAATTCAAAAAAAATAGTTTATAGGATCGTTTGAAGCTGCGATTTTTTTTAAATATCACTGATAGAAGGATTTATTTGTTTTAAAAAAATATTTGTTAATAGTTAACAAATCATTTATTAGAGATCACTTTTTAGTATTAAACAAATATTTCTTGGTATTTAAAATGATTTGTTTGTATTTAATAAATCTGATATTCATTTATTAAATATTACTAAATCTTTTTAAATACTAAGAAATATTTGTTAAGGACTAACAAATGGCTTCTAATAAATGATTTGTTAAATATTAACAAATCTTTTTAACTACAAACAAATCCTTCTATCAGTGTATTAAACTTCTAGCAGACTTTTGAGCTCGAAGAGCTCAAAAATTCATAAAAGTGCAATTTTGAGAGCTTATCTATAGAATTAGCGGGAAATTGCAGGGATGGCCTATAAGGTCAAGCATTTTTCAGATTTTTTTTTTAATTTTGAATGTATAACATATATTTTAAATCTTAGCAAAAAACTTTGTTTTTTTTTTCAACAAATTGTTCATATTTACTTCAAGTTTGACACCAAGGAATGAATTTCTTAAAAGTCAAATTTCAGTGAAATTAGCCATAAATCGCTGCTTATGGGGCTGTTCCCCCGTGTCTATGGGGTGGATCGATTAATTATGAGGCACGAAATCTTCGGTAGGGTCTATTCTATGATTATCATGTGTTTTTTTTTCTTAATCTCTAATTTACACCGAGAGATGAATTTAAAAATTTTAAAATCAGCTGAAAATAATCAGGGGCTGTTTCTTCGTGTCATGGGATGGATTAAACTCTTATAGACTTTTCGACACTGTAGAATGTGTGTTTTTAAGGTAAACATCGCGTTCATCTTTTATTTTTATCTGGACACCAAGCTTCTAATTTTTTTCCGTGAGATACGCGCGCGCAACAGAGAGGCCCGACCGCTACTTGTCGTTTTTCTTGATATCTCCGAAAATATTTATTTTATCAAAAAATTGATAAGAAGATTTTTTATTAGTTTTTCAATTTTAAACTTTTTTTCAAGATAATAATTCCCGTCAAGCTTACGGTTCTCGAGTTATCACGATTTAAACAATTAAATTGTTATTAATAATTGTTTGCATCATTCGTCAACAAATTGAATACGATATTCGTAATACTTGACACATAATACATCAGAATTCGTTGGGTTTTTCCATGGACATAAAATGTACACGGGCTTCCCTTTCTGTGCAGTTGGATCCTCTCATAATTGAAAAAAATAATTGACTTTAAAAATTATTTTAGTCTACAATCAACAAAATTAGCAATTTTAATGTCTATTCAAATCATTACACAATCACCAGGAAATAATCAAATTTAGATGTTATTTCAAAATTCGTGAGATTTTAACAGAATTAAAAAATTTCGAGCATAATCGAATCATTTTATATCTTACGAAAAAAACTAAATTGAGACGATATTTTAAAATTTAATAGTATTTTGCAGAATAAAAAGTTTGAATTCTAGTTCGATTCTTCGATGTTTTCAACAAATTATTAAATTTAAACATTATTTTAGATTGGAAAGTATTCTATCGAATTGAAAATTTGAATACTATTCAAATCATATTCTATTCAAGAAAGATAATCAAATGAAGACATTACTTCAGGATTAAAAAGTATTTAATAGAATCAGAAATTTCGTATGCTAGTTAAATCCTTTTGTATTCTAACAAGATAATCAAATTAAGACATTATTTCAGGTTTAAAAATTATGAAAACGGTTGACCCTAAAGGCTGTCCCTGCAACTTTCCGCTAATTCCAAACTTAAGCGCTCAAAATTTTACTTATTACGTTTTTGAAATCTTCGAGCTTAAGAATATAATTTTTGTGTCATTTTGAGCCCCCAAGCTCGAAAGTTTAATAGAAATTAAATTAAACACTATTTTTTAAGTTCTTAAGCTATAGCAGTTTACGCAATTAAATTGTTGTTAACAATTAAATTTACCATCGGCGAGAAAAATAACCTAATTTTTTACAATCCCCAGCAAAAAATACGTAACTATCGGTTATCAGAACCCGGAGACCTAAAAGTGCATACGGGCGCCTCTCTTTAGCCGAAGGATTCCGAATTTCCGGTTATCTTAAATCTTTTTGCACCTTATTTTCAGAATGAAAAATTACTGAATAGTAATTAAAATTTTGAGTCACCTTATATCATAATGAATTATATTTTTAGAATTTAAAGTATTCAGTAGAATTCAAAATTTTCAATCATCTTAAATCCTTATTAATTATATTTTTAGGATTTACAAGCATTTGACGTTATTTAACAGTTTAAATCATTTAAAATCCTATAAAATCATATCTTTAGAATTAAAAAGTATTGAATAGAATTAAAAAATTTGAATAATGTGGAATCTTTTTTAATCATATTTTCAGGATTGGATAGCATTCATTAGGATATACATTTTTTTAATTCTATCAAATTTTTTTTTTTTAATCAAGGATATCTAATTTGTTGATATATTCTGATATGGTTTTATATATATATATATGTGTGTGTGTTTATGTATGCATGTATGTGACCCTCTTATAACTTTTGAACGACTTGACCGATTCCATCGCGATTTGCGTCATTCGAAAGGGCTTAACCAAACTTAGATTTTGAATATAATTTGGACTGATTCGGATCAGTAGATTTTGTGAAATTAAAAAAAAAAAACTGTAAAAAAATTTTTTTTTCAAATGTGGTTTTTTTTGGAATAACTTTAAAATGGCTCTACCAATCAATTCCAAAAACTAATCAGCTCTTAACATAAAAAAACCACGTTGATCGCTGCCAGCCCGATCAAAATCGGTTTATTCATTCGTGAGTTATCGTTGTTGAAAAAAAGTGTTTTTTCGGAATTACTCCGAAATTACTAGTTCAATTAATGTTGAAAATTCTTAATGAAGCTTAAAAAACTTTGTGGAATGCCGCCAACTGCGTGATAATCGGTTCATTTATTCAAAAGTTATTGCGGTTTAAAAATTCCAAATATAGTGTTATATCAAGCTTCTATTAAATTTTTGTGCTTGGAGAGCTTAAAATCACTCAAAAATTATATTTCAAAGCTCAAAGAACTTAAATACATAAGAAGTGAAGTTTTGAAAGCTTAAGTATGGAATATAAGCAGGAACTTGCAGGGATGGCCTTCAGGGTCAACCGTTTTCCTAATTTTTTATTCTTAAATTTTAGTTTCAGGATTCAATTATCGTGCACTTAATTGTATCTTATTTATGATATATTTTTTTAAGCCCGCCCCGACCAGCAAAACCTCGGTTTTGCCTCGGCATCTAAATTCCTTGCGCCAGAAAATCCAACTTTCTGGTCTAGGGTCGTAATATACTATTAATCGTTAACCTTTTGCTGTCTACAACAATATTCGAGGAACGATGTAGAAAAATTTGCAAATCAAGTTTAATGGTAATTTTCAGTTTGATTTTCGATTTTTATAGCATCAGTACATTGAATCCGGTATGGGTTTATTTGGATCTCTTGGCTGGTTGATTGCAGGAATGTCGTCATTGTCTGATTACGATCGTTACGGCACACACATAACGTCTTTAATGAATTTGAATAAAATTTATGCGGATCAAGTATGCACACTGCGTAAGAGTAAATCACGTTGTTTATATATCTTAGTAACCAGCGCTAATAGTCGAGCAGTCAAAACAATTGGTTTCACAGCGATGCACACGGGCAAGGCATGGGTTTGATCCCTGGTGGCGGCTGAAGAAATATGTGATTCTTTAGTGACATTCGAGTTTCGTTTCCCTATCCGATTGAATTTTCATCAGAATTCTACGCTTTCCTAAAGTTACTATGTACGAGAATAGAGTACAGGTGAATGAGTGCACATAATTTTTGTCGACCGCAACCTTTAGAGAATAGTTTAAAAAGAGGAAGGGATGTCAAAAGTCTCCGTTTTTTTCAAGCCAATATGTGGAAACTTAAAAAAAATACTAGTACTAATTGTCAGTTATAAATATATAGTGGCATAAAATTTCTCATAATACCGTCAATAGTGTAACTTTTCATGTTCAAAATCATCACACAGCATCACTACTATAGGGACGCATTCAGCTAAAAATTTAAATCTAGTCATGAGAAAAGTAGTTTGTAACGGGTATTTTATTTATCTCGTGAAACAGAGGGGGAGCCGTACCTCAATTCACGGGTATGTAGACCACGTGAGCTCCAAAATTTCTTTACCAATATTTCCGTATTTCCAAATTACCAGATTTATTGAAAATTTCTGATATAGAGGGAAAACTGTACCATTTATCAGAAGCTACTCGTCAACTCTCTCACTGTATTACCAAAAATCGAGACTTCTGATATAAAGGGGAAACCGTACCATTTATCAGAAGCTTCTTGTCAATAATCTCACTCTCTATCACTTATAACTCAAACCGACTCATTCAAATAGAACTTATAAAATTGTTCAACCGAACTAACATCAATTTACAAGTAATTATTTCTAACACAATAAATTTTTCGACGCGAGTAAACGTGACCTTGAGTATCGGACATGCAGTTAAAATGTACTGCGAAGTAACAAAAATTCACAACCGCTTTCTTATAAAATTCCAATCCAACGATTAAATTAATTAAATTTACTTAACCGACTTGGGCGATCACACATTTAAGCAACAACTTGAATGAATGACCGCTCTAGTCGGCGTTGGCTAGCGCGAGGGATCTCTGTACACTAGGAGAAGGGCCTAATGCTTCAGTGGTTGATAAAGAAGAGTTTCTTATCAATCACTGTAGACTTAGCCCAGCTCCGACTGTACTATCATGGGTTTTCTCTGTGGTTTCCCCATGATTCTGTTCCAACAGCCTGAGAGGTGAGGTGCAGGGTAAATGCGGTACAGAAAGCACAAGTCGGACCACAGCCGCAAAAAAAATGCAGGAAGAATTCGATAATAAAAGCAGGAAATACAGGTTGAGGATATAAACAATTGTAAAAATGTAACAGAGTTATTAAAATAACTGTACATCTGGAAAACAATAAAATAAAAAAAAAAATATTAAAAACGTAACAGATTAGTAAATTAAACTTAGATTCAATAATGACAAGAGCAAAACACTTTTTTGACGTACACGTATGCAACTATTAAAAGTAATAACTATTATTTAAAAGAAACCATTAATTACTGTAAATTTATGTCTATCTATTTCTCATGTCAACAAAAAAATTCATATTTAAACTTGTTACACTGATAGTAGGATTCGTTTATATTTAATAGGCTTTATTAACCGTTAATAAATGATTTGTTAGCATCGTATAATTTAATAACTATTTATTAACAGTTAGTAAATTATTTATTAAATACGATTTATTAACTGTTAATAAATATTTATTAATGATTAATGAAAATATTTGTTAACTGTTAACAAATATTTATTTAAAATCAAAAGCAAAAATAGCAATTTTTTTTGACACTTTTTATAAGCCTACAGCTGGAATACATGATAATGATTCAATTCATTAAATAAATAAACGTTTTTAATATTTTAAAATATAAAAGATAATTATGAGCTGAGATAAAATTCGGTATGTTATAATAAACTTTATTATAAAGTACTATAATTGATGCAAATCATTTATAAAAATGATTTTTGCTTATAAGCAATCTTTATATCATATGACATTGCAAGCAAAACAAATTTACTCAACAAAATATTTATTAACTGTTAATAAATATTTATTAAATATTAAATATGAATAAATACTTATTAACTACTAATAAATGTACTTCTCTCCTAAGTAAATATTTATTGAATGTTAAAAAATATTTATTAAAATTTAATAAATTAAAAGATTCTCTTCAAATAAATTAAATTATTAATAGCTAATAAATCCTTCTATCGGTGCACAAAATTAAACTTGACTCAACAGTCATCTTATTTGAAACACATTAAACACTAAGTATAAATACTTCTTTATTACTAATAATTCTATAATAAATAATTATTTTAAATAACAACACCCAAAAAGACCCCAACGTACCACTCCCAACAGTTAAAGTCGGTGATATGACCACAGCAGTTAAAACCGGTTTTAAATAATAATTAATTAGAAAAAAAAAAAACTCATGTAAACATTAAATTATCACGCAAACGTATTTATGATTTTATTTTATATAGGTTAGAAACTTACAACTGTGCATGCGGTCAACTACTGGTATTTTGAAAAATAGCAGGTTCCAATAGATGACCGAAGTCATTTATTGATGGTACAACGGTGTTTTATTGTACCAGTATCTGACCGGTGATTGAATTGGTATTTATTTGATTATTTTTGTAAAATCTTATTAAAAGATTTATTAAGAACTTATTAAAGACTACTTCAGAATTTAATTTGACAAGATTAATCTAATAGGAACTTTTTTGTTAATTAAAGCATGTAATCACTTTTCGGATACTCTACTATAGTAACTGGCCGACTTTAGTCAGATCATGCAGTGAGAAATTTTCATGAAATATTTTCGATGTTCTAAAAATTAAATAAAATTTGGAATACCTATTCATTGTAATGATTATAAGTTCAACAATAGTTAAAAATAAATTTCAGTCATAAGAAATGCAGTTAATAACAATTTTTAGGCTTTCTTATGAAAGTGGTCAACTACTGGTGCCCGGTCAACTACTGGAACATTTACCCTAATTAATTTAATTCATCTCCTTATTTAAACAAATAAAACCTTATCGAGAAGAGAAGATTAAACTGGGTAATAACCACTGTCTAATTTTCCCCACGAGACATAACCTGCTACCTTGAAAATCGACGATCCTTCCAACCAGCTTCCAGCCACGGCTTGTTCTCCTGTCATCCTCGTCGTTCCTGGTTATTTCTCGGGGATAGTCGTGACTCCTTCCAACTACAACAATTAAATTTCCTAAACGTACAACTTGCGTTATTATCCCATATTTATCGATTATAGGCTAACAATAAATAATTAACATCGCTGCGTTCCAATGAAAAGAACCACGCGATTAGATATTTACCGCGATTAGAAAATCCGCAAGCGAGTCCGGAGCGTTCGGTGGCACAACCTCTTCTGAATTTAGTTTGCCCCTCTCCCCACTACCTAAAATGCCCGAAGATCGAGACGCGCCAGTGCTGCGTCGAACAATTATCGATATCCGGTGGCTTATCGATTCAGGGTACATTTTACCCTGTTACAAGTTATTCAGGGTATCTTCTACTTTTTCTTCATCTTTTTTCCCCCTCTTCAAGATAATGGATTTAATCTTTCAACCTATTCTTCTAAACACATAGGCTTAAAACACAGCTAGTTTATGATTTCCTAACACTCATTACGAATCACAGTTTTATTGATGCTAAGTTTCTAATATTGAATTTAATCTTCTACACTTCACATTGATTAGAATTACTCCTTCAATAGTTGGATTTATCATATGGTATTGTATTAGTTAATTTTTAATACATATATTTAATGATTACAGTTTAAGGCATTATAGGTCAGGGTATTATTACTTTGATATAATTTGTCACAAGAACTTATTTTAAAAAATTGTGTTTTATTCAAAGAACTATATATTATTCCAGTTACAACAGTAATCAATCTGTTATTAGATACGATTTAAATTTACTAGAATTTAATTCAAATAAGTTCATATTACAAAAACATTATTTCTTACTTGGTAAACGATCCGTGAAAAATTTTGACCACACTTACATAGATCCCTGATTAGAAAAAAAGATTTGAAACGATTCGAAATGGCTCAAAGCGATTAAAAACGATTCCAACTGACAAATATATAGATATAGATTTTGCATGGGTTGAATCGTTTTAAATTTTTTTTTTTTCTAATAATCGATATACCTGGAAGAGAGATCCTCGTAGTAATAGTCAAAATAACTTCCTAAGACCTTCAAATGTGAAGATTTGATAAAAACTCGATTTTAAGAAATTAAGGTGAACCCAATGAATCCCGGAAAAAATAGACCCGGAAGGGGAAGAAATAGACTGAAAAAACACATAAGCTTGTTACTGTGGATTTTGAATATGTTTATTCGAAAACCAAACAACAGAAGAGCTGGTTACCGTGCTGCATCCTTTTATCATGGATTTTGTGTATTTGTTCGAAAATAGACCAACACATAAGCATGTTACTATTCTGTTTATTTAAATTCTTCTCTAGAACTATTTTTTTCGAGTTTATTTTTTACGAGTCTATTTTTTCCAGATCTATTTTTTTCGATCACCAAAACCAATAACTTCCCGATTTGAAAATAATTAATCATAAAAAAATAAGTGGAAAAATTTTTCTTGGTCTGAGTGAAAAAGCCTTTTGAGAATACTTACTACACGTAAAGATGTGGTCATTAATGAATTAATGCCTGTTACACTTAAGTGTACCAGTGTATTTATAGTGTACCAGGCATTAATGACCACAGCTTTAGGTCCTTAACTGTTATCATGCTGGTATATTTTATAAAATTTACTTTTCAGTTTACTTGCTGATATTTTATAATAGATTTTTCTAACTTCCAAAGAAAAACATTCAATAAGCTATGGACAGTAGGGTACTCTCTATATCGATATTTTATATCATCATGAAGACATTGAAATTGAAGGTGTAATTAAGAAACTACAATTACATAAAGTTATGGAGTACTAACTATTGAGCTTCGATATCAGTTGATTTGTATATTTATACGTATAGTGTATATGATACTATATATTTATGTAGGTCACCATCTACCGACGAACTCTCTTACAATAAGAATCTATTTATGTATATTTAATCGAGAACGAAAGTAGGTGTCAGCACTTGGAATGTTTAGAAGGAGATGGACAAAGATTGATCGATTGGATCACCAGTGGATAAATGTAGATATATTACTTTTTGCCCATTTTATTGTTTTCGTAGACTTCAAATATTATAATTTCCTGATTCGAAAGCCAGACTTAAATGATTTTAATTTTAGTCGCGATTTTTACAACTAAGTGATTGATCTTCAATTAGTTTTGTCACTTTTTAAAAGTGCTTTAAATTCATGCTAGTGCTGGTATTATTTCTTGCGGTTAGCTTAATTTTTCAAAGTTATTTTAAAAATGTAAATATTTTTCAAAGTCGTGTATCAAAATTCAATCAGTCCATCGAAATAGGTATTTATGGATTCTAAAACATTTATTAGTTTAGTGATTATTAATATTATTTATTAGTCCAAATTTTTACTAGTCTTGTTTCTTTACCCAAACAAAAAATGCGTGCGTTCTTTTACTCTATTATAGCCTAGAAATAGAATTTTAAAGTAGCAGTAGTCTGTATCAAATATATTTGCTGTATCAATTTATTACATACTCCTGATTCTGATAGATGATTTGAAATGATTACCTCCATGTTAATTGTATATCTATATAGTATTCAAATCCGATGCTTTTGAATCATTTCAAATCATTTTAAATCATTTCAAATTAGATTTCTTAATCAGGGACATACAGTGAAAATTAATTTAATCAATGTATTTAATTTCGTAAGCACGCTTTAAAACTTTTTTCTATGCCTAAGTCTAAAAACTGGTTCTGTATGTTATTAATAGAAAAATGTATACCGATTTTCTCTTAGTCAATACAAATATAGAAAAATCATTTTTATGAGTACTGTATAATTTTAATTGTATACTTTACCAAAAAAGTTGAATAATTAATAAAAAAAAAAAAATTTATATTAATAATACTGGGATATTATCCATGATCTGAAAGACTGATTAGAGATTCAGAATAAATTTTTGATCTTTCTGTTAATGGAAAAACTATAAGCATTTATTTGGAACAAACACAGATCTTTTGGGGTATTAATCCCATATGCTGATCCAAATATTTGTTTGATGAATTTTGATTTGAATTAAATTGAGAGTATTATAGGTTAAAAATATAAAAAATATCGGTTTAGTTATCCAACTTTATTCAAATATCGTATCGGTTATTATTTACACACATTTTCATGATGCATTGGGATTGAAGATTCTTTTTTTCACTATGCTAAGAATAAACTCTATAATTAGGAAAAACTCTGATAAAGAAAAGGGATTTTAAAGTATTACTTTAATGCAAAATATATACTAGTATAGTATTCAAATCAAATAACTTCTTAATCTCTTCAAATCCCTTTTCTTAACAATATTGAATTTTGTTTTCATCAATATACAAAGTATTACCGATAGCGTTTTGATCCAATCAAAATACATAGAGAAATCGTGGAGCAAACATAGAGGCAGCACTTCTGCCGAAACTGGCACGTCTTATTGTTGAATGTATGAATAAAACAAGCAAAATTCATAAACCAAGCTATGGCATAATTCATAAATATTAAAAAATTAATAAAATATGCTTATTGACCAGTAGTAATTGGTTACATTCAAAGCAAGGAAAATTCAGCAGGGTAATAGTATATTACACACCTAGGGAAGTAAAGTAAGAAATGTCTCAGATCACATGTAATTGTCGGCCGAGGCGAAGCCGAGGTCAACAAACATGTGATCTGAGGCTTTTTTATTTACTTCCCGAGGTGTGTATGCTATTTTTTTGCTCGATGAAGGCAGGAAGCGGCAACTTCGTTTAGCGTAGCGGGCCGAAAGTTGACGCTTTCTGCCCGTCGAGCAAAAAAAAATATTAAGGCCATGTATATTAAATAAAATGGAAGAAATTCAGCATTCCCGGTGAAAAACGTTTTTGTCTAATCATATATATTCATGCATGATGATCTATATATGATTGGATCCAAAAATTGGCCAGGTCTAATTATATATAATCACATATAACCATATATAATTATATATAACAATGTTTAATTATGTATTATGTACATGATTATATATAATCATACATAATTAGACAAAAACTTTTTCATCTGGTTATTAACGTAGTTCCAGCGTGGTTTAGTATAGTCATAGCATTTACTATGGACAAAAATTCAGAAGCCTCGGCTCATAGACGCTTACACAAAGAATTACATATTTTTAGTTCTAGTGATCTGGCAACGTTGCTCTTGAAAACCGTGAAAGATTTGAATTTCCCGCTTTTATGCTACACTATTTCAGGGAGCGTTGCGCACGGTGTTGCCGAACCACTAAATTGTTCAATAAGCAGGTTAGAAATTAATCGATAATTTTTTTTTTTTAATTATTATATCTCGATAACAAAACGGTGCGGTGCTACTTTTATTTTTTATCTTATTCTAAAAACATTTTTTAATACTCTCCTACTTTTTTTTCTAATTCTGTAGAGAGAATTTTTTAATATAATAAAAAATAGTTGGAGAGACCGGACATTGCATACGGAAAAAAGTTTCTGGGAAAATTTACGATACAACTATTGTAAAGCTGGACTATACTTTTATTACTATAAATTTTCAAATATTTTAGAAGAAAATTTACTATTTATTCATGAAATTTTACAACTTACTATTGTAAAAAGTAAGAGATTAAAATTTCCATTGTTGTCTCTGTACCTTTCCAATAGAGCTATAACGAATTTTACAATAGTTGAATTGGAATGTTTCTCAATTAGTGTGAGTGACGGCCGTGCACAGCACTAGACTCCGAGTTTATGTAAATGTTAAAGGACATGAGTACTAGCTTACCTCACAGGACGAAAATTCCAATTTCTTTTTTCGGTTACTGTATAGGTACCAATTAGTCCAACTTCCTATCTCTCTCCCTCCCTAAAATTTCTTTTAAAAAAGCCGGTTGTCAATTTTTACAATAGTTGAGTTCTAAAGTTTAGAAACACATATTGTACAGTTTGCTCTATATTATTTGACTTTGTATGTTTCTTACTAGCCTTGTTTGTTGGATAAAATTTACAATAGTAAATCGTAAAAATTACTAAATGAGCAGTATAGTCCACCGTTACTATTTAATTTAATAAAAATTACGATAGTGAAATAGTAAAAATTCCTTCAATTTTCTTTCCGTGTACATACGTTAAATGGGATATGACCCTCAAAATCACGAACTTTATATTTAAATATCTCGCGATCTCATCGATTAAAAAGTATGAAATTTTAGGAGTTTGTCAATAAAGCTATTCTGAACCTGTAAACAAAAATTTCAGCTAAATCTGTCGAAAAGTGGTTTCATGCTGGAACTACCTTAAATCGAATAGTCATGTAAACATAGTCTACACAGTTCAATTCCGCCTCCAAATACGTCATATGCTGGTCATTTCTCTATATAGTACCACCGGTACTGAGAGAAAAATAATAAAATTTCACAAGTTGGTCAATTTGACGTTTCCGACTTGATGTAATTATATATGTTGTGATATAATAAGACTTTATAATTGAAAACATTTTCGAAAAATTTATAACTTAATTCAAATAAAATTAAATTAACATTCAATCACATGTTAAAGTTTAAAATTTTTGCCCGAATTTTGTACATTCTTATCACCAATGGTCGTGACAATCGAGAGGCACGGTCCCTATACTACTTTATAACGATATATGTAAAATAAGTGGTTTTAATTACACAAAGATTAGGTCATTGGTTCCGGAAATACCATGTACGTCAACCAGAAAATCATAGTTCTGAGATAAACGTGTTTAAACTTTATTTATTTTGAAAAAACAAAATTTTTCCTAACGTCAATCAGCGATCCCGAAACCATACAAAATCCCTTCAAATTTTTCAAAAATTTGATTTCTTTTCACTCGAACATCAAGATAAGCATTATAAAGTAATATAGTTACAATGGTCCGATCATTTGGAACTGTTAACACAATACTTTTAGATATATGTATTTTTGACAAATTTGAGAAAACATTTAAACTAATGTATTTTAAAAATTAATCAGCTCTTAACATAAACAACAACATCGATTGCCGTAAACCGCTTCAGAATCGGTTTATTCGTTCAAGAGAAATCGTTATATCAAAAAATTTGGAAGAAATCATTTTTAACTTCCCGCTAAGAGAATTGAAAATTTTAAAAAATCGGGAAGTTATTGTTTTCACCCCGTTTTTCGAAAATCGAGTTTTCATCAGATCTCGACGTTTTGAGGTCCTAGGAAGCTTCCCCGAATGTTTCCGCGATGATGTCCGTATGACTTTGTACCGTTTAAACGACTGATTGAATTATAAATCTCTGTTATAATTTTTATAGAGAATTAAACGTTCTACAAAAAGGGTCTGATAAAATTTTTCGATTTGTCCACGTGTTCAAAAGTTATTCAAGATCGAAGTTCAATTTTTCAAAAATTTGATTGAATTTTATAAATTACACCGAAACAGTTGGTTTCAGTGTCAAAAAAAAGATCAAATTTTTTGTAATACCTAAATTGGACTTCTGATAAATGGTGACCAATGATTTTTGTTTTATTCAACTAAGTAAATATGATGCTTTTAAGGAATTTTTTCGCAATAAACCAAAAACTAAACAATTTAATTCTATGATTGTGTTCACTTTCATTTTATTAATAAGTTTTGCTCAAAAAATTGCTTATTTATTTATATGAAATATTTATGATTGAAGTGATTTTTTATAACAATTCGGAAAACGTTGTCGATGGCCAGTAATAAGTACTGCAACTGTTCTTCATCTTTAGTTAGGCAGCAGTTATATTCTTTAATTAGTGCAATACCCTGTTCAGCAACTTTGTTCATTACTTTCAAAATTTTGAAAAATTCCATGCAAATTTTGAAGCAACTTTTGACATCCATCGAGCATGATGCATAACATCAGTAAGCTTGAAAGTGTACGTATCGAGGTTGGAGAACAACCAAAAAAAACTAAAGATAAACAAAAGATCTCGGTAACCATGTTGAGGCTGAGACATCTAAACCAAATTAATAAACATAAGTTGAAAGTATTAGTTTTGATTGTATTAAGGAAATATAATGAACAATTTTAATCAGTAAGCAATGGTTAATGAAACTAATAATTTTCATCTTATCTTCATTTAAAGCGCTGGCCACAAATTGGAAATATCTGTTATGAATTGAAATCAACATGGTTTTTAACCTATTATAAACCTTTTAGGTCAAATTCTGCTAAGAAATTCTGCAAAAGCATCATATTTATTTGATTGAATAAGAAAAAGAATCACTGTCCACCATTTATCAGAAGTCCAATTTATGTTTGACAAAAAATTTGAACATTATTTTGACACTGAAACCAACAGTTTCGGTATAATTTATAAAATTCGATCAAATTTTTGAAAAATTGAACTTTGATCGTGGATAACTTTTAAACGGATGGACAAATCAGAAAATTTTATCAGACCTTTTTTGTAGAGCGTTCAATCCTCCATAAAGTTAGTTTACAAGTTGTGGGTGTTTGAACATTTTTTTCATTTTAAAAAAAATTTTGAATTTCGTACATTTTATGAAAATAATTTTCCAGATGTAACAGATAGATAAAATTCATCAAATTTATCTGCTTCATCTAATTACATTCAATTTAAACTATCACTTGTCTGGTTTTGATGATTTTTTTAATTAATTCCGTGATTTTTAAAATTTGAAAAAATTTTACATTACTGTTTTTCGGCCCTTTTTCTTCAAATAATTTTTAAACCGTAAAAGATAGCTTAGATCTATCAAATTTATGTTAAAATTCACATAATTATTTTCAAATTGAGCTATTTTTCGTCGACTTGATATCCCTGTTTAAAAATATTGATTGAAAAGAATTAAAAATGATGAAATTTGAATTCTTTTCAATATTTTCAATTCTTTTGTTTGTATATATAGATATACAGTTTGCATGGAGTGACTGCTTCTCAATTCTTTTCAATCAGTATTCTTAACCAGGAATTTTTTCAATTTATTTCGCAGTTGGGAAAATTAAAAAAAATCATGAATAAATTGATTTTTAGCTTTTATCATCAAATGACTTTTATCTGTTACAAATTCTATTTTTTGGGTAGATGTCTTCAAATATCTATTTGCTGTAGTCAATTTCATATCATTATTCGCAAAAAATTAAAAAAAAATCAATTTTACGCCATTATTGCTTTTTAATAACGTGTTTTTTTTTTTTCAATATTTAAACAAGACGTGTACCCATCCATGTCGGGTGTGTCCAAATAGCGCTTTTTTGTGTTGAAAAACGTATATTGGATAGAAAAAAACTTCGATAAAAATATTTTGTATTCTGGGTTGAAAAAAAAATTTTTTTTTTCAGTGTCCTTAGGGCTATAAAAAAATATATTCAAAAACAAAATCTGGAAAATGTAAAATTTATAAAGTTTAAAATTTTTAAAAATCATTAACAGCGACTGTCGACATTAAATTTTGGGAACGAAGCTTTAGTATAGTACCTTTCAATAATCTTCCAAAAATTCTAAAATTTTGGAAGTAGCGTTTTTAGTAGATTTCATAGAAATTTTACTATTGCACTCAGGCTGGAACTTTCAAAAAACTTCTCGATTTTCTTATTCAGTTCGTCGAGCTGGTTTAGAAGATACATATGGTTCAAAATTTTACATTTGGATGTCTTTATTAAGGTGATTAAAAGAAAAATTTCTTCTAAACAAGCTCGAAGTTTCTTTTGGATGTAACAAAATTACTGTGAAAAGATGAGTCCTTATTATTAATATTAAGATTGTCCTTATCGCATTTTTAGTAGATTTAATAAAAATCAATGTTTTGCATTGCTCCTCATGTCGGAATTTGCTCCGAATTTTGTCATATCTCTTAACTAGTAGAGTAAGGTTGAAAAATAACGTCAGTGAATTGTAAAGAAATTTGTGAAGAAAACCGGAGTAGATAAAATTTCTTTAACTTTATGATCTCGTACGCGAGAAGTTCCAGGGATGGCCTCCAGGGTTAACCGTTTTCTATATTTTTTTTGTTGTAATTTTACAAAATGTTTTTGACTGCCGTTGTATTGAAAAATTAAAAAATATTCTTAGAAATTTGCGAAACATCTATCGGAAATTTGTTTGACAACATTATAATTCAAATATAGTGATTTTATCAAAAAAATTTTATTTATATGTTTTGTATCTTTACTATCTTGAAAAAAAAATATTTATGTGAATATAATTAATAGTTAAATCAATTAAAGAGAAAAATTTGATTTATTATTTATTTTGTTTTAATTATATGTAGCACTAACTCAAATTTCAGAAGTTCGAAATTTCGAGCAACGGAGGTTTTGGGGCTTGGAGGGAAGGGAATAAAACATTTCTTCGAGTTTAGGAGGTTTTCAACTTATCGAGGTTCGACTTAACGAGGTTCTACTGTAATATATTAATTAAATAACATATATTCCATGTAGATAACTATATTTCACCTTGGTAAAATATAATTTTCATGTAGTTTTGAGCTTTCCGAGCTCAAAAGTCTGATGGAAGTTTAATAAAACACTATTTTTTGAATTTTCAAACCGCAATAACTTCGGAATGAATGAACCGATTTTCACGCGGTTGGCGGCATTCGACGCAGTTCTTCAAATTCTATAATACATTTTTAAACAAAAATTGATAAGACCGGAAATTTCGGTGTAATTCGAAAAAAACGCTTTTAGTCGATTTCTTTCGTCAACGATAACTCACGAATGAACCAACCAATTTTCATCGGCTTGGTGGCGATCAACGTGGTTTTTCGATGTTAATTGCTGATTAGTTTTTGGAATTCATCGATCGAGCCGTTTAAATGTGATTAAAAAAAAATTGGTTTGAAAAAATTTTTTTTCGTAGTTTTTTTTAAGATTCCTTAAAATCTACCGGTCGGAATCGGTCCAAATTGTTTTCAAAATCTAAGTTTGGTCAAGCTCTTTCAAATGACATAGACTGCGATCAAATCGGCCAAACCGTTCAAAAGTTATCAGAGGTTTACACACACACACACACACACACACACACACTAAAAATCAAGATCCCGTGTTTCGTCCCATTAATTTGTACCTCACAGACATAACATGCAAACAAATGCTACAAAAACTATACTGTCAGATAAAAAAATATTCACTGATCTTTTAAAAATTTTTTTTGATTTTTTAATAACTATTTTTACATAAAGTGATGAAATATATCTCTTGATGTATATTAATTTGTAAATGCAACTCAAATTTTTTTCGATGAAGCAAAAATTTTTCAAGTTCAAAATACAACTTTTCACTGAATGAGACTTTTGAGCTTGTAGTGAGGATTCTAAATCAACGGGTGGTTCACATTAAGACCTCAAAATCCTGAATGAGGATTTTGAGTATCAAAGTAGAATTACTTTCTGTGCGGCAAATAAAACATCAAAGAAATTGAGGCTCCTAAGTTTAAAATTAGGGTTTGTTTGTTGACTCGGGAGCTGTTTCATAAAAATTCGCTGATTGCGATATTTTTGGACTGATACGCTCTTTATTTTGCAAATAGTCGTTGTCGTTTTTATATTGGCTTCAAATACAATCTTTGAAAAGTGAAATGACTAAATAATTGTTTAGATTTTTGAGAATTTAAGATTTTTGCGATGGAAAATTATTGATATTGTTTTTGTATGGAACCATCACGTATATTAAATGTAACAATACTACTAAGTATACGGGTTATCAGAAATTAACATTTGAATTAATTTTGTTTTTGCAGAAAATTTTGAGGCTCATGGTGATACAGCTCCATATTTATTTCGTAATACTGCGGATTGAACAGGCACATACATATTTTGGATATTACCAATTATCATTTTTATTTTAAGAGTATCATTTTTTTCGTAAATTTAAATAAGGACAATGGGAAAACAAAATAGTAAACTTAAGCCAGAAGTACTCGAAGATCTGAAGCAGAATACGGAATTTTCAGGTAATTACTCATCGAAATAAATAATGTTCCTTGATATCAATGTTTTACAAAAATTTATATTAAAATCAATGGCAATTTTAATAACAATATATAAATTAATGTCATTAATATATTAATACATATATTAATATTTGCTATGGTTTATATTTTAACAAAAAAATTTAATGAGAACAAATTTTTTAATTGTTCGCTACTAAGGTGAGTTAGACATTAAAGCGATGTAACGATGAAAATCTGAATCTTAAGTATGTTGTTACTTAATATTAACCCAAACAATACGTGTTTATCAATATTCCTGTTGCCAGACCTTGTGCAAAAACTTTAGTTTCTAGCGTCTCCATATACGTATATGCCATGCATAAGATCCTGCCAAAAGAAACTGATTCAAGAATTGTGTAGAATAGCAACCGCCGACAAATAAAAACTTTTCCGATGAAAAAAGTTTTTGTTTAATCATATATAAGCATACATAATGATCTATATATGATTGGATCCAAAAATTGCCCAGGTCCAATTATATATAATCAAATATATACTTGTATGTAATTATGTACAACTATGTATAATTATATATACCAATATTTAACTACATATTATTGTTTCTAATTAATTATTTTTCTTAATTTTACGGATGGAGTACTAGAAAGTCATGCCCGATTCTCTATAATGAATTAAAATATAAAAAAAAAGTGTTTTTATAAATTTACGGCTGTAACACCAGCAATCACCCATCTACCTACGAACTCATGCTCAATGCCGCTTCACTTTAGTGATTTGAGTGCACCTTGAAGTTCCCGTCTGCTGTGCTGCTATCTTATGTGACAATCATTCTATGAAGTACACAATGTATCAAATCAGTTTATCATGAATATAATATAAAAATTAATTTCATAATATATTTTGATAGTCTTTATTTATTTGTTTGACTAAATCTCGTTATTACATCACATTTATTTAAATAATAAAGTAAATAATGACTTTACTGCTAAGCAGTAGCAGAGCAGACCAAAACATCCCATATGAAATGTAACAAATTTTTTAATTTCAGAATTATTTAAACGTAATAGTAAACACTACTTTGCACTTTTTGTGATTACAAGAAAAAAATGGCAAAAAACTGCAGTCACAGCAATGAAAAAATTTTTTTGGACTTAGATCACGTATGATTTTGATGTATTTCAATTTACGGTATCGGAATCTGAACGTTTTGTAGCCCCTTGAGTCATCAAAATTTGAAAAAATTGCAAGAAATCATGAAAAATCGAGATTAAAAAAAATTTTTGGATTCAGATTGAGTATAATTTTTATGTACTTTGTTCTACTGAATTTGAATTTGAAGTTTTCTTGTCTCGTTGACGTTTCAAAATTAAAAAAATCTGGACAACGGTTGACCCTAAACCATCCCAGCAACTTCCCGCTAATTCAATATCTAAATGCTTAAAATTGCACTTGTGTATGTATGTATGTATGTAATATACATACGTATTCGAAAGGAACATTCGAAAGGGCTTGACCAAACTTAGATTTCCTGAAAATTTGAACCGATTCGAACCGGTAAATTTTGAGAAATTGCAAAAAAACTACAAAAAAAAATTTTACGAAAAGTCGTTTTCTTGGAATAACTTTTAAACGGCTTCACCTATCAATTCCAAAAACTAATCAGCTCTTAACATCAAAAAAACGCGTCGAACGCCGCCAGTCCGGTCACAATCGGTTGATTCGTTCGTGAGTTATCGTGAACGAAAGAAAACCGAAAAAAGTTTTTTTTTCGGGATTACTCTGAAATTTTCGGTTCGATCAATAAAAGCTTAAAAATCACTCATGAGGATGACAAAACTGCGTCGAATGCCGCCAACCGCGTGAAAATCGGTCGATTCATTCAAAAGTTATTGCGATTTGAAAAATCCAATAATAGTGTTCTATGAAACTTCTATCAGACTTTTGAGCTGGGAGAGCTCGAATGCATCAAAATATTATCTCTCCGAACTCAGTGAGCTCAAAATATCACATAAATTATATTTTGAGCTCAAAAATCTCAAAAATGTCATAAGTACAATTTTAAGCGCTCAGGTATGGAATTAGCGGGAAGTTGCAGGGATGGCCTTAGGGTGAACAGTTATATAAAGTGAAGTAGAAATATCTGTGGGTAAACTAGATCAATACATTATCACAGTACGGTAATTTTTAAATATTTTAAAAATTACTAATAAGTCTACAGTTTTAATATTTTGTTCGATAACATTGCACCAACTAGCTAAGTGATGCTATCACAATTATAAAAGTATAGTTCATCACAAATTTTAATTTATTCTTAATTTAGGACTTAGTGATCTAACTCAAATTAGAGATAGTATTAACTTACGTTTGAATCTAAATAGAGATAAATAGTAAAAAATTTACATAAAATCACTTTTTCCTGTACAAATGTGCTTAAATAGATAGTCATTAACGATTTAAAAATCAATTCATTATATAAATCTTTCAATAGATGTAAGAAATTTGCACAAGCAATTTAAAATTCCCTGGCTTGTTTCTTAAAAAAAATTCATCGCTGTAAGGAGCTTGACCTATTAAGACGGTTAATACGTCGATAAACTCGACTATAACCTCGACTCTTTGAGCATCATACAGAGGGCACTGAACAAACAGTATGTGGTTCGGGAATTCATCCTCACTACCGCAGGTACAAGATGGAGACTGTACAATACCATATCTAAATAAGCAAGAATTTAATGAATGATGACCACTCCGAAGCCTGTTGATAGAAGTAACAACGTCTATTTAGACTGAATTTACTAAACCATGGTTTGGACGTATTAACGTAGAAGTTATTTCTGTAGTAGTTACCCTTATCAATGTTCGAAGACATGAACCAATCGTGGAATTCTGAACACATTCTATCCTTCCATAGTTTTTTAAAATCGCTTGCAGGGAGAAGAAGGGAAGTAACTCTGCCTGAGTAAATGGCCCTCTTAGCAACTCTATCGGCTGCCTCATTACCGATGATACCACAATGTGCAGGGATCCAAAAAAGCCTAACCCTCTTATCTCTCAACTCCAACTTTCTTAATAAGTCTCTGATCAAAAGGTCCACATAGGATTTTTTACCCACCGCTTTGTCAAACACTAGGACTTGAAGCACACTCTTGGAGTCTGAAAAAATTACGAAGCATTTTTAGGAGCTCTAAATTCTAGTTCCACTTCTTCTAAGGGTAAGACGACAGAGAATCCTCCAAATGGAGCCTTATCAATTTTAGAACCGTCAGTAAATATACATGTCCAACAAGTTAAAAACTCGTCAAATATGTCTCTAAAAAGCTCTTGAGACCATTTAGTTCTACTAATTTCCTCTCCTTCCTTGAATGACACCTGCGGGTGATACATAATTGATTCGAAATCATACGTGTAGCATAGTGGACCGTAGGCAGACATAATCAAATGTCTGTACTTGTCAATTTCGCGGAAGCTAACTACAAGATTGACCGGGTCGTCTCTGTTAATCAGGGTTGGAGTATCTTCCAGGTCTACCACCTCTTGTAAAACATGTAGAATTTTGAGATCCACTCTAGATGCAACTCTGGCCCAGAAATTTGAGGCCAAATATCTAAACCTGATATCAAGCGGAGGCTCTTTTGCCTCTGCTAGAATTACATTGCACGGTGTAGACGAGAAGTAACTTAGAGCTGCTCTTAGACTTCGAAATTGAATTTTATCGAGTTTATTTCTCTCTGACTTAGTTAGGTTAAAAAGAACAAGGCCACCATACTCCAACCTAGACCTTATTAAAGCTCTATAGATTCTTAATAGCAACAGAGGGTCAGCACTCTACCAAGTCCGTCTCAGACAGTTGATTGTCTTGAGTGCGTTCCGACATTTCTTGTCAACCTTCTCAATGTGAATTTTCCAGCTCATATGAGCCTGGAGATCCACACCAAGAAACCGGACCACTTCGGAGTTAGAAATCGACCACCCTCTAACCGTTATGTTCCACCTCGTTGAATTTAGCTTACTACTATTCCTTTTGTCGAAAACACAGAATTGGGTTTTTTTCAAAGATAGATCGAGTCCAAAACTGTCGAGGTAGCTACACACATCGTCTATTGCTTTTTTCACTCGCTCAATTGCTGTGTTGGTGTTCCGATGACTCGAGTAAAGACATGCATCGTCAGCATATTGTAGGATATTACAACCATAAACTCTGCCCACAACTTGCTCTAATTCTAGCACGTAAATTGCATATAATATAGGGCTTAAAACACTACCCTTCGGTAAGCCCCTGAAGGCTGTGTAAATTTCGTCAATTTCCCCCAATTGAAACCGTAAGCTTCTTTCGGAGACTAAGTTATAAATGAAGTAAATGAAGGCTAGAGTGTTCGCTGGGAAACCTAATCTTTGGAGTTTGAGCAACAGCACGTCTGGCAGAAAATTTTCATAAGCTGCTTTAATATCTAAAAACAACGCTGCAGTAGCCTCCCCAGATTTGAAAGACTTCAGAACATCAGCACATAATAATGTCAAATTATCAGCGCAGGATTTGCTATTGCGAAAACCGTTCTGAGAATCAGGTAGAATATTTTAGTGTTCAAACCACCAGCTAATACGGTTGTTCAATAATTTTTCCATGACTTGAGCTAAGCAGGGAGCGAGAGAAATAGGACGAAACTTATTCTTCTCGCTCTTAGGAATAAAGAAAATAGCATATCTACTCCATTGGAGTAGAAACTCTTGGGGCGAAAATATCTGATTAAACAGCTCGAGCAGCAGCAGCTTAGCCTCATCTGGAAGTTGAAAAATCATTTTATAGTCAATTCCGTCAAGCCCTGGGTTTGATGAGAGCTTCACGTCCGGCAGAGCAAAAATAAGTTCTTCTTTTGTAAACGTGGAGTCTAGGAAGGGATCTGCGATATCAGAGACAAGACGAGGTCTACTATTTTGAACCCATGAAGGGCAGAGTTCACCAATCATGTCCTTAACAGCTTTAATTTTATCTCGGTCATATTCATTAGCGTTTTCTTTGTAGTTCCACCTGTTCTGGAAGCCTTTGATGGTATTCCAGAGATATTTAGGGTTAGTGTTCTTAGATAGACCCTCACAAAACTGTTTAAAGCTCTCCTTCTTAATACGTTTTAAACTAACCAAGGCCTCAGTCTGAACCTTTTTGTAAGCGATGAAGTTAGTACACGATCGACAAGTTTAAACTTTAACAACGCAGCCTTACGCAGTGTGGCTAGATCGTGCTCCTTTTTTACCCCCTCTATAGTCTCGAGCGCGCCTAGCATACATGTTAACTACGCAAAAGAGGGGGTAAAAACGTCGCGCGATCTGGCCACACTGGCCTTACGTAGCTTCACCAGCCTATCACATTCTTCATTCCACCAGGTAGACGGAGGAGCTCTAGTTTTAGGTTTGAAATACTGGGATTTAACTTTGTGTTTTCTAGCCTTTGAGGGGCAAGCAACTTGAATACAGCTTTCTAAGGATGACGTGAACGACGAGTATTTAGTCTGGATGTCACAGTCCGAAGCCAGCACCTCCACCAGATATGGGACTTTTTTATCCACTTTATCTTTATAAACTGACCAATTTATGGAAGAATTATACAACCTATCCGACTTTCTCTTTTCGAACCCAGCCTGAATGCGACCATTACACTTGATAAAAATAGGGATATGGTTACTACCTCAGTAGTCCACACCTGTTTTCCAATCAAAGAGCCACGCAGAAATACTATCAACGAAGGTCAGGTCTACATTAGATTCATTACCTGAGGAGGAGCTTAAATAAGTGGGACTGCCATCGTTAAGACACGCGACATCCCTGATTTCCATAGCCTCTACGAGAGACTTCCCTTCAGGACAATCCATCCAGTCTCCCCACAGTGAGAGGTGAGCGTTAAAGTCGCCACCAATCAAGTGGCTGTCCGAAAATTGATCAAGAAATTGTGCCCAGTCACTTGCATCAACAAAAGACGCAGTGCTTGTGGGTCTATAACAAGAAACTACTGTGAAAGGTTTATCATTCAAAAGTCTAATAGCGCAAATCTCAATCCTGCCCCTACAGCTGTGCAAATCCCGAACCACATCATACCTCAATAAGTTTCTTACAAAAATCGCTACATCTCCTCCATTACCCCGTGGCCTGTCGCTCCTTACAAAGTCGAATCCTTTGACATACAGAGTATCTTTTTTCTTGAGCCAGGTCTCTGAAATTAGAAAAATATCAACATCTTTGGAATTATGTATAAGTTCGTTAAGTTTAGGCTTAATGCTACGTGCATTCTATTGAATAATATTTAACAAAAAATTTTGTTTACTGTCCTTGTTTTGCGTATCCATGATTTCTAAGATGAAGCTCTACCGCTTTTCTTAGATGATTAATCAGCAGCTCGACATTCGTCGACAACATGAAAGCCCTTAACAGCTCTTCCAGCGCCTCACCAATCCTCGCTGGTCCATTAACTTGTACTCCGCCAAACTCTCCACCAGAAAGATCAGGAGGTGGTTTGGAACTCGGTCGACTCCAGGTAGGGGTGTTCATCGTCATCTTTTTGTAAAATGGCTCCTTCATCGGCAATTAAGGGAAGTCCTCATGATTTCCATTGAATAGGGATCTTTTTGGTTGGATATGATCGTCTTTTTTAGAAATGATCACCAGCTTCTTTGCTTCACTGAACGACAAATTGTCTCTAGCCATCATCTTTTTAATTTCCAATTCAGCAATCCTGTTTGGACATTTATTATCTAAGGTGTGGTGATCTCCACCACAGTTCACACATCTCTTGGCATTCTGGCACTGATCGTGGCCCGGGCATTCTTTTTGGCTGCATGACAAGCACACTTCTGAATTTTCACATTTATTTTTAATGTGACCATATCTGCCGCAGTTGAAGCAGATTCTAATCGGGGTGATATAGTCGCTAACAGGTAAAAAAACACCCCAAATTCTTATATGGCGTGGTAATACAGATGACTTAAACGTGATACAAATTGTAGGCGAGTCTACCCACTTGGGTTTGTCCGGCATCGGCTTGTTATTTTTCCTTCTCAGCCGATGGATATCAGAGATAATGATATTTGGGTTCTCTTCCTGAATGCATCTCTGGATCTCCTCCAAGCTCACGTCGACTAGAATGTCTCGAATAACTCGTTTCTTGAAGCGTAGATGTACTGGTACGAAAGCTTCTAGACCATTTTTCCCCAACTTGAGGTTGGATAGACAGGCATTGGCCGTCTCTCGGGCATTGAACGTCAAACGCCAAATATATTTGGAACTCTCGACAATGTTGTCAAAGCGTACATTACTATTCGCAAGCTTGCGAGCTATTTCAATGACTTTGATAGGTTTACTTTTGTCTTCATCCCTAATTGTTCGCACGTTTACGGCGAAAGGACCTCTTTCTTGTCTACCATACCTGAACCTGTCCGTAATCTTGTTATTTTCCTCCATCGCGTTACCAGCCTTATCTCGAACATTCTTCTGGGTTTCTTTTTTCTCAATAGGCCCTTCTTGTAGGTCATCGGTCATCTCCACGTCATCCAGGGTGTTGGTCCCATCATGATTGCAATGTCCGAGTCAAAAGCACCACTGTTGCTGTCTGACTTGTACCTTTTGTTGTCAGGTTCGGTGACATTTTCCCTTCTGAGTCTTGTACAAAACTACAATTAATTACTCCAGATTTTTTCCCTCTGATAAACTCTTTCATGAGACGGTCCAAATTAACGAGATCGGTGCACGGGAGGCTTTCGCCTCCCTGACTTTTTCCAACGTGGCTTACTGCCAAGTTGAGGTTAGAATGAGTCTTCGGTGTAAAGTTATGCTGATACCCAAAGTTAAGAGTCAGCGAGCTTACCTGGATAACCAGGGAACTGGTTACGTGATAAATCTATCGCTGATGATGGTTATTAGCGACTTATATAAAATTAGTTCAAAAAATCTTCCCTCGCAAACTATCGTTACAAAACCTTGTCTGCTTGGGATCTAGTCCCTCTGAAACCGTACTGATGATTCTATTGAGTTCATTCTCCCGGCGTTTATCGTTGCGACATCTCTGGACGTTATGTGGCACTACACACAGTTCTGTATGACAAAATTAATAACAATTGATTTTAACATGAATTATAAATTTATTCCAATAACTTTTACACAATTGAATTTTATCTCACTCACACACACTTCTATAATATCAAAAATTTACTTAGTCCTAACAATACCCTCATATGGAGCATCGATATTGTAGTTTCTGTCATAGTTTACTTATTCCTGACAGTACCTTCATAAGGAGCGTCTATACTGCAGTTTCTAACGAAATCGCGTTGTCCACAGGACCTTTACGCTCTAAAACTCTAGATTTGATCCTGGGTGGTCGCCCGAACCCCTGCCTAAGGTTCAAACCGTCCTTAGCCCTTTCGCTGTCGCCCGGACCCTCACTACGGGACTAAGGAACCTGAAGTCGACTAGGACAGAGGATACCATGACACTAGTCGACAACCCACAAATACTAATCTCCTCGACAGCCCGTGAACGAGGAGTATATAATGTAAAAAATTTCCACACACACACACGAACACAATTCTCAATAAAACAATTTTATCCAAATAATACACTCGACTCTGATTTGCAATGACTTTTAAAATCCGCAATACTTTTTATAACATAACTTCCTGGGAATCAAAATTTCCCGGTACCTAACTTTGACTTCGATAAATAATTAAATTTAAATTTTGGTTGCTTAATTTATAAAAATATCACAGCAGCTTTTTATTCAACCAAAAATTTTGATTAATTAAAATTTATTCGAATTCAAACTGCCTAAATAATCGGCTTACGTCCATTTTGAATTCCAGTAAGGATTTGAGACTCAGTTATTAACTTGGCTAAATTTTTCGAAGGCTAAAACTTCATGTTAATTATCTCTATAATAATTAACTGGAATTTGGCAAACTTATTTATCGAAGTTTTGAACAATTTTTAATCTACTGATAATTTTTACTTTTGTGATTTTTATAATTTTAATTTACTGATTGACAATTTAATTTTTCGAAGATTTATTTTAACGATAATTTTTACTTTAAATTTCTTGGCTAAATTTTTCCAAGGCCAAAATTTTATGTTAATTTTCTTGGTAATTAATGACTGGAATTTGGCAAACTTATTTATTGAAGTCTTGAGCAATTTTTAATCTACTGATAATTTTTACTTTTCTAATTTTTATAATTCCAATTTTACTGACTGATAATTCATTTTTTTGAAGATTGATTTCAACTATAATTTTTACTTCAAATTTTTTTGAGATTATTTCCAAAATAAATTTTAATTATTAATTCCAATTTTAAGTTTTTGAATAAATTTAGAGGTCGATTTTAATTATTAACTATGATTTAACTTTGATAATATTTTGCAATTTTCATTTTAATTTCTAAATCGTCTTAAAATTTATTCGACAAATTTCATTTTATTTTTGGCTTTCGGCGTGATTTAGCTCAATTTTAACGATACTGATAATTATAAGTTTATAAATTTTACCTTAAATTATTAATTATTCTAATTTGTAATTTCAATTATAAATTTAAACTCTTTCACTTTTAATTTTAAACTATTTTGAATTTCTGAAATTTCCTATTTCGCTCAAATTTTAATTTAACTATTCTTCACCTCGACTTATAAATTTAGCTCTTAATTTGATTCAGGTAATTAATTAATTAATCAGTTGTGTGATTGGAAGGCGGAACCTGGCCTGTGCCTAGAGTTTCCTTCAGCAAAGCAAATTTTACCGAGGTTAATTTTTTTGCACTTGGGACTTTTTGTCGATTCTTGTCGACTTTCGGTGTCTTCCTTTTTACGCTTTGTGTATAGGTAAATTCTCTACAGCAATCTTCACTGCTCTCGCTGCTCGGGATTTTATTGGCGATGTAATTAAATCTGTAATTGCAGTACTATTATAGTAATTATTATAAGATATTTAAGCTGGCTAAATGCCTAGCAATAAATAATGATTATTAATATTGAAAGATCGCTCTAAAGGTTCCACAGAAAACTCAGAGGAAACAGAGATAATTACCTTGCAATTTCAAAATTCCGTGGCAGCTTTGTCGGGCTCCGGCTTCACAATGTCTTCTTTTCGTTGCGACCGCTTCACTCTCGCCCGGTGTCGAATTATCCCCACCCCTGAAGCACTTTCACTCTAGGCCCCAGAACTTATTTTGTCATATTTTCACTCGGTGAGCATCTTAGATCACAGCGCCCTAGGATCCGTCGATAATTAACCATCGTCGAGGTAAGGGCCTTCAATAGATAATAAAGAAGCCCCATGACAAGATCCTTCTCGTATTGCCAACTATAGACCCATCTCCATACTATGCACTTTCTCGAAGGTCTTTGAAATTTTCTTATACACTAAAATTTACTCTCATTTTAAAGATACTCTCTCACCGTCACAATATGGTTTTGTTCCTTGCAGATATACTGTAACTAATCTCCTATGCTTCACGAAATACATACACAGTTCGTTTGCCAAAAATTTGCAAGTAGATACAATATACATGGATTTTTCGAAGGCCTTTGACAGGATGAGCTTGTGGAGACTGGTCCGGGTGTTAGGTGATTTGGGTATTCCAGAGAGCTTGGTTATTAGTAGATTTCATAGAAATCTAACTATTGCATTGGTCCTCATGACGGAACTTTTGAAAAATTTTGCTATATTTCGACTATACTCGTCGAGCTGAGTCGGAAAATGCATATGGTTGCTATGCTAAATATGAAATTTGCTGTTGCACTCGTTTTACCAAACTAATAGAAGCTTGTACCAGTATATGATCACTCTATCTATTTGCATATCTATATTCATATATAAATATATAAATACGTGGAGTGATAATGTACTGGTATATGAGCATCTATTGGGGCTTTGACCTTTCGTATTTTTCTGCTCTCGAGGCGGATTGTAATGTCATGACTGTTTAAATTTCGATTGTAATGATTAGAATATGAATAATACTTAATATATAATTGTAATTTTTTTTGATTTATAAGAAATTATTATTGTTATTATCATTTAAATGAAATCTACTTCCATTTCGGCTGCCGACTGGTCTTTTTTTATTATCCTTTCACCTATTTGATAGACAGAACAAAGTACTTTTCGCGGGTAAATACTCCAAAGTATTTAAATCAACTTCAGGTGTTTCACAGGAATCCAGCGGTGGTCCATTGTTGTTTATTATTTTTATAAATAATATTCTATCTAATTTAAGCAATAGTGACTTGAACTGTGAGATTGATGCATTTGCTGATGAAACTAAACTCTATGTAACAATTAGATCAGTCCGGGATTGCTCAAGACTTCAAATGTTTATAAATCAGTTTGCTGATCTTTGTTACGAGTATGATCTAATCTTAAATTCTAGGAAATGCAAAATAATGTCATACTATAGAAATAAGTCACCTACATTTTTAGGTAGATTTCTTTAGAAATCTAACTATTGCATTTGTCCTCAAGGTGAAATTTTCACCTGATTTTGCTATCATATGTTATAATTAGTCGAGTAGGTTCCAAAAATACCATTGGTTAAAAAATTTATATATATATATGTAATATAACCAGCCTTGTCATCAGGATATCTCGAAAAGTTTTCAACCGATCTTGATGAAACTTGGTACACATATTTTTTGTGTAATTACCGAGGTCGAGTTCGAAGATGAGCAGAATCGGTCAATTAGTTTAGAAATGGCGGCCATTTAAAATTTTCAAAATTTTGTAAATTTCAAGTTTTGTAACTTTAAACGTGAATAACTTTTGACTGACAAAAAAGAGCTCATTTCTGGAAACTTAATGGTGAAGCTGATTATATTACCTTCAATTTGACCTATAACACTTATACTTTATGAAAATTTTTATTAATTTTATAGGCCATTCAAAAATTTTTAAATAATGAAAACTTTTTTTCAAATGTGGTTTTTTTAGAATGACTTTTAAACAGCTTTACCAACCGATTGCAAATACTAATTAGCTCTTAACATGAAAAAACAACGTCGATCGCCTCCGGGCTGGTCAAAATCGCTTGATTCGTTTGTGAGATATCGTTGACGAAAAAAATCGAAAAAAGCGTTTTTTTTAAACAAATTCCGAAATTTTTTATCTGATCAATTCACGGTTTGAAATTCATCATAAAATTCAAAAAACTGCATTGACTGTTGTCAGCTGCGTGATAATCGGTTGATTAATTCAAAAGCTTGCATAAAATTCTGTTATTTAACAAATTGAACAACAGAAACAAAGAAAATCTCATATCACATGAAATCTACCTTCCATTTCGGGTGAGGCCGAATGGCATTTTTTTTTATTACCACATGGGCGTTGTCTTCGACAATAAATTAAACTTTCAACCTCACATTAGTACAGTAGTTACCTCTTCGTGGAATATTCTGGGGATTGTAACCAGATCTAGTCGTGACTTAATAGCAATTAAAGCTATTAAATATATCTACTTTTCCCTGGTCAGATCGCGTCTTGAGTATGCTGCAATAGTTTGGTCTCCTATCGATGATATTTACTCTATGAAAATTATTCCCAAAAAACCACACTTGAAAATAATTTTTTCGTAGTTTCTTTGAAATTTCTCAAAATCTACCGGTACGAATAGGTCCAAATTGTATTTAAAATCTAAGTTTAGTCAAGCCCTTCCGAATGGCGCCAACCGCGATAAAATCGGTCAAGCTGTTCAAAACGTCATGATCTGATCAAAACTCGATTTTCGAAATACGGGGTAAAACCAACAATTTCCCAATTTTTTTAATTTTAAATTTCTTTAGCGGGAAGTTGAAAATTTGTATTCACAAAACCATGACTAAAAGAGAGTTATCGATAGACCGTGAAAAAGGTAGCCCTTGCGAATAGAAACAATTAATAATACGGTTGATTCTACAAGCCATATCCGTGCAACTTTGTGCTAATTTCAAATTAAAAGCATTCCGAATTTCACTTATTATGACTTATTTGAGCCTTCCGACCTCAAAGTCATGGTATTGCAGCTATTTTGAGCTCTCCAAGCTCCAAGATAAAATTATTGGCTGGGTGCACGCATATATACTAGTCAAAAATAAGTGTGCATACGTTTAGCATGAAAAGATGTTGAGCATTATTTTAGGTGGCGCTATCGGATGCATCAACACGCAACACACTGTCAATGAAGTAGTATAACAAGTGATGTTACTCTGCCCACGTGTACCGAGCGAATTGTAAGCTTATGAGCCCTCTTAGCTCAAAAGTTTAGCTTGTATTCACTAGGACACTTTTTTGAATATATTTGAATTCTAATAACTTTCAGACAACCCAATTGATCTTGATGTAGTTGGTGGTATTTAGCACAGTTAATCTCTCTTGAACTTTACTAAAATTGTAGGAAAGAAATCCGATCTTATAAAGAATTGAAAAATTATCTTAAAAAACACAAATTTCACAAACGAATTCACCGATTTTGACGAACTTTGGGGCATACGAAGGAGTATTTTAAGCGCTATTAGTGAACTTATTACACGGATAGAAAAGAATAGATCTTATTCTTATGTTAGAATTGTAACCATTACTATGTTACATAATAACGGAAATTTTTGTTAGAATCCTGTGTAAATTTGCTGAGAAAAATTTTAGGAATTGTGATAAAAATATGAAAAATCACTCGATTGATGCGGAATCAAATTCTGAAAACAATTTTGTTGTTTTTTTTTTTATTTTTTTGATAAAAATCCCTTTTTTTATCAACAAAAAACATAAACAAATTAAAAAATTTCAGTTTTTCGTAAATAACTCAATAACTGTGGGTGATTTCGAAAATCAGAAAAAAGTGCCTTAAAGAGGGGGAAATTAAAGAAAAATTTAAACTCCCGGAATACTAGTTTCAAAAACAATAATTTGTATTTAATGTTAAAAATGGGGTTCCGCGAGACTGCTGTCATGTTTTAGCATCGGCGCGGTCGTGTGACAAGAGTCGCGTAATTTTAAAAATTGGGCAAACCAATAACTTCTCAATGTTTGAAAATCATTGATTTTCATAGAGGAAAGTTAAAAAAGATTTAGCACAAACCATATGTCATACCTGATATGTCTTAAATGCTTGGAAAACTATGCAGATAAGATTTGTAATAACGCCGTTTTATAAAAAATGACTCATTTTATGAACCGTACTATTTTTATATATTTTACAATATTAAATTCAAATACTAACGAAAGTAAATTGAAAAAATCTAACCAAAAATTAATAGCACATACCGGGAAAAAATTAAGTCTCAACTTTCAAAAACTAAAAAAATTACTTTTCTCATCATACTTTAGAAATTAAAAATATTAATTTAATTATAAAATATGGAAATCAATAAGTTATATTATTATAATTATTTAACTAGTTATTTACAAAAACGTATTTTCAGATGCTGAAATTCAAGAATGGTACAAAGGATTTTTAAAAGACTGTCCTAGTGGACATCTGAGTGTAGAAGAGTTTAAAAAAATTTATGGCAATTTTTTCCCTTATGGCGATGCTTCTAAGGTAACAAATAGATTTCATTATATTTTTAAACTATCTTAAGTTATTTAATCTCATACTTTTTCATTGTAATATTTTAAATTAGTTTGCAGAACATGTCTTTCGAACATTCGATGCGAATGGTGATGGTACAATTGACTTTCGAGAATTTCTTTGTGCTCTAAGTGTGACTTCGCGTGGAAAATTAGAGCAAAAATTGAAGTGGGCCTTCAGTATGTACGATCTTGATGGAAACGGTTATATTTCTAGACAAGAAATGCTTGAGATTGTTACTGTACGTAAAATCTTTATTTTAATATAGAACAATTTTTGTTATATTTATTGATAAATTTTTCATTTTCTAGGCAATATATAAAATGGTAGGAACAGTAATGAAAATGCCAGAAGATGAATCTACTCCGGAAAAGAGAACTGACAAAATATTTCGTCAAATGGATAAAAATAAAGACGGAAAGTTATCTCTAGAAGAGTTCATAGAAGGTGCTAAAAGTGACCCATCCATTGTGCGACTATTGCAGTGTGACCCAAGCGCACAGGCTCAGTGAGCTCTAGGCAATTGAATATTATTCCTTATGCCTTTTGTGACCCTACTTTAGGGCCTGGCTCAATCATTTTATTGAAAATTGATCCAATTAATTACTAGTATCACAGAAGAATTAATTTTTATCTTATATAATTGGATCTTGCTCACTTGTTGGAAGCACAAGTTATGAAAGATATGTTATTTACATTTCCAATATTTTGGCAAAGATCGTGTTATAAAATTGTAAATTACATTAGAGAAACGTTGAATGAATATCTTGTTATTGCATAGCTTATTGAAACTTGTTTATGTTTTTCTATGATAAGTCGAGTTTAATGGAATTAAAAGCATCAATATACATTTTTTAATTAATCCCTAAGCTGAAAGCCTTAGAGTCATTGAGTCTAGCGCGCTTGCGCAAACCGCAAACTAGTCTGTAAGGCTAGTTCAGTTGCTCCGTCATAATTAAAAATTCTTGAGAAAATAGTTTGAGTAGCAAAACGTTAATACAAATTTTTATTTATCCTCCAAGTTTTGGAATTTATGTATTATAATTCATTTTACTGTAACTTTTCAATGCCAAAGTGAATCAACGATCTTATTTCGATAAATAAGTATAATCTTGTCGATTATACTATTACATTTGTTGTAGGGTTTATTTATGAGAAATCATTGAAATGATTGGAATGTCAACACATTATCGAATATATGAATATTTGCGATTATTTTTAGGTGGTACATTATAGAAATTTAATAGTGTTATATCCATGCAAAAATGCAGAAATCAAATCAGGTCGACGCAAGTCAATAAAACTGCAACTTAAAATATTTAATAATTTATATGAAAGATTAAATTATGATTAAACTTTTTATTGAATATTATTCTCGTGTGAAATATATTTTAGATTAATTCTTAAAAACTTTAATGATTAATATTGCGGATGAAATAATTAAGATGGATAGAAGTTGAATACTGTGGTTCCATGTATTTTTGAGGTTTGAAATAATAATTTTACAAATATTTCTTTAGTTTCCAATCTACATACGTTTTTTTCATGTAAGTAGTTATGATTGGTCATGTGCGCATAATAATTATAATATATTTTTTATTCATTAGCTACATATTTATGACTACTTTTCATTTTTCTCTAAAAATTTTTCTCTTATGTCCTTTCTGTTTAAATTACTATGTACTAAGTTAAATTGACAACATACTTGGACTATTTGATACTTTTATCAGTAAGGTTAATACAATAATAGGCTTTTGAACTAAAGAAGCGGCATTAGACTTTATTTTACTGAGTTTTTAATATCATTTTGCATATCCCTTGCAGCCTTCACCTCACTCTGGAATCACTCTGTATTCAGAGTCAGAGTGAAATCATATTGAAACCAGTGTGGATTCAGAGTGGTTTTGTGCCTTTTTTCCAGAGTCAAATCACAGTGAATCCAGAGTGATCCCAGAGTGAATTCAGAGTAATCTCAGAGTGAATTCAAAATGAAACTAGAGTGAATTCAAAATGAAACTAGAGTGTTTTCAGAATGTCTTGAAAATGTTTTCAACGTGGGTTTAGCGCTTTTCAGAGTAAATTCGAATAATTCTCAATTTTGTCCTTAGTATATTCATGATAACTTTAACACGAGTGTAGTGTATTGAGTTTTCATAATTTACCTAATTATATTAACAGTTAGACGACAAATGGTTAATAAATTGATAATCATATAGCATTTTTCGACTATATAATTAACAACCATTTCATTCTACAAAATAAGAGATAACAAATTTTGTAATTTGAAAATACTTTCAATTAGTTAATAGTCTATTTTTATCTTTATTATATTAAATTATGAAGTCAACAGGTGAATTTAGTATTATACATTATTAATTGGTTCCCTATTCGAAAATTTTTAAATGTTATGAATTTTTGTATGACTTAAAAAAATTTTATTTTGAAAATACTAGGATTTTAAGATTATATATAATTTCTATATAACTACATATAATTACATATAATTCATATATAACTATATGTCATCACATGTATTTGTTTTTAATATTTGATCGAGCTAAATTTTAAATTATATTAATTTCAACTTATTAAAATTTAACCAATTAAATAATTGTCTTCGAATAAATTAATTTATTAATAGTCAATAAATCTTTCTATCAGTTTATATTAATAATTAATAATTTACAAGCAAAATAAAAAATTTTGTTCATTACGCATTGATCATGTATACGATTTGCATTACTTGTAGTTGTTAAAAACCCTGCTATTCAAATAAGTCTCATTGGTAAACTGGTAAAGAATTAGTCTTTCAAGCGTCCGGTCCCAGGTTCGATTCCCGAGCGTGACGGTTTTTTTTTATTTGATTCCATTCTGGCTTTAGTCTGGGTTCACTCTGGTTTCATGCTGGAAAATAGGCACAAAACCACTATGGAAACACTCTGGAACCATCATGATTCCATAATGTTTCCAGAATTTTTTCAGACTGATTTCAGAATGATTTGAAAGTCACAAGAGATAGTTAGGATACTAAAATAGATATGATGAGGCGAAGAAAATGTTTTTTTTGTAAAACCAACCGCAAAACTTGGATTTTCAAGCTATAGGTAGGAGGGGTAAAAATGTAAAATGAATGATATTTGGTCAGCTATTGTTGAGTCTACTTTTCTCGCACGCGTATCAATAAGTGACATCTGTCTCTACATTCGCACGGAAGCTAAAAAATACTATAGAATATTTAGCTTCGTTTACTTCTATAATTGTTCGCCAGGGAGAGTATAAATCAAAAAAAAAATTTTGGCGACAAGTCGATTCTTGTAAAGAAATTCTTTCGCCATCAATGTTAAATAAAAAATATTAGATTATGCATAAAATTAATTTTTATTTAATAGTTAAAGTCCTTATTTATCTACTAGTGAAGTTTAATTTATCCTTCACAGTGCAAATTTTTGATATCAATTTGGAAAGTGATTGTGTTTTTTGTAAGTTCCTTATTAATACTCTCTTGTAATGGTGATAACATAGGACACATTTTAACGGAATTTGGATCTTCATTCAGTGAACATACAGTCTCTTTTATTGTCAATAAAATTGAAACTAATCAAGTGATTCAAAGCATAACTTTCCCAATTTTGATTTTATCAATTCAAATAATTTTTTCTACTTATGCCACATTTAAAGGTAAATTAGGCTCATATTATCTAATTAACCAATGATAAAAGATGAAAAAATTATTAATTCAAAACAATTTTTTTATTTTTAGGTCATGATGTTGAATTTTCACGATTTTTACTAGGATTTGACTTCAGATCTTTCTGGGGATTCAATATTCCAATTTTCTTTTTGTATTTTATGAAACTGATTTTGGAATTGATTTTACCTGACAAAAATTACCTGAATATTGATATAAATGGTCAAATTATTCTCAATGATGATTTATTTGAGGCAATAAATCAAAAATCGTCAAGTGAAGTCGAGCCGGATTTACTTTATCCTTTTCGAAACTGGAAATCGACTGCATTAATGATTCCGTGTGCCTGGATATTCATACACTTTGTTTTGAGGATATATTTTAGATTTAATCAAAAAATTAATAAAGATTTTGATGATGACGTAGAATTAGATACAAGACCTTTGATAGATTAGAAAATATTTATAAATCAAAATAATCAATTAACGGGAACAATTAATTACTTTTTTTTTTTATTTATAATTAATAATTGAAATTACGTCTCAACTGAAGTCTAGTTCGAAAATTTAACCAAATTTATGAATTATATTTTTTAATTTTCTAAAAAATTAAATAATTGATTCAAACAAATAAATAGTTTTTATAGATTGAGTTGTATTAATTATGATAACGCTTTATGAATTGTTATATGACTTTTAAAATTTTCAATCATTAAAATTGAACAATCCTAAAAATTATCGTCATATTGGGGAGTTAACGATTTGGATAAATTTTATGAAATAATTATTTATTTTTTTAATTCTTTACAACTGTTTGTTATTATCAATAATCAAGAACGTTTATCACTATTTATATCGGAATGTCTACCTCAATAAATAATTATTGTGTAATTTTATATTTTTCTAAAATTGAAAAATTTTTATATGTTAAATTATTTAAATAAAAAAAATAAAAATAACGGTCAAGATTTTTATTCTTAATTCTTTACATTTAAACATAACTTTTACTTTTTTACAAGTACCTTTACAATTGCATTTGATCAATTACGTCTTATTACGCTGATTTCTGGTGAAAAAATAATTTTTGTATTAAAATGATCGAAATATACATTATCGTAAGAAACCTTTTTTTTTTTATTAATCAATAAATAAATGATTTAATACGCCAGATAATGATATGATTTGTAAATTATCAAAACATAAAACTATAAATTACGAATAGCGTGTTAGATTATTTTACCTTTGACTCTATTTTATTCTAATCTTTAAATCTGATGTCATAGTAAGTTTGTTTGATACACAATTATGATAGTGTGCGAATATTTTTATTTACTTTGTTGTCTGCAAAATGCATATAAAAATATGTTTCGTTGTTCTTTTCGATTTTTTTCATTTATATTTTGCAACAATCAACATGAACGTTAAATGGAATGAATCATTGGGAGATTTTGTTCCTATTTTAAATCATTATGTCTATCAACTCAATAGTTCGTTTCATAAAAAGATTCAACAATTAGAAGATCACAAATTTCAGGGTGAACTAATAAAACTGGCTTATTATGAGGTAAGAATGGCACCGTAACAAAAAAACCTTAGACAAAATAACCGCGACAAAATAACCGAACGACAAAATATTCAGAATATAAGTTTTTATAATTAATCTCTGAAAATAATTTTTAAGTGCAAAAATTTATAAGTGCAAAAATAATATAAAATGATAATACAATTTTAGATTTCATAATAAATATTGCGCCCTTTCAACATGGTTTTTGTGTGTGTTTATTCGAAAATAGGCCATTGAACGAAGCTTGTTATTTAGATGTGCCCTTTTTTCATCGATTGTGTGTGTGTGTTGATGCGAAAATATTTTGATTATAATATTTTCCCTGACAGATCCAAAGTGCGGTAGAGTACGGTAATGTACGGCAAATTTACGGTAGGGTACGGTAGAGTACGGTACGTACAGTGATTTACCGTCATACAGTATGATACCGTAAATTACAGAGATTGTACGGCAAAGTACCGCAATTGTACAGTAATTTACCGTTATTATATGGTAACTTATCGCTAAAATAGGGCATATTTTACAGTAGGTTACCATTTGAATACGGTAATGCGAAAAGTTCGGAAGTATATATTCTACCGTATTTTCACTGTACACTACCGTAATTTTACCGTTTTATACCGTATTTTCACCGTTCTTTACTGTATGTTACGGTGTTTTACGGTTTCTACTGTGAAAGTAGAATGCTACTGTAATCTTCGGTGGCCATACTATATAAACATTTTTTCTCGGGTAACATGAATATTTGAATTGTCTAACCAAAAAGTTTTCAACAGGTACCGGCTAAAAAAGTTAAAAAAATCATATGCGTAGGATGAAGACACAAAGCAAATCCACAAGATAACCGTTACGTACGAATGAAAGAACCTCTGGGTGGAATAAAAAAAATTGAGGTGGATAATAGTAAAGAGTATACTTTAAGAATTTAATGAGAACACATTAAAAAATTCATGCATTAAACTAGTTTATTAATAAAGAAGAAGAATTTGAAGATTTTACCAATTTAAATGGGAAGAAGTGCAAATTTTGGGAATTTATTAATCAAAAACTTAAAATGAAAAACTCCCAACTACGATTATTTTTATTGAGCACGAGTGAAGCAAAGAAAGATAAAAACAACAATGTAAAACCCCAACAAGTTCCTACTTCGAGAGTACAGATGAGGTCCACCATTTCATCATCAAAGAGAGGATGTCGGTCAAAAATTCATTTTTCGGTTAATCAGCAAGGGTCTTCTGTAATATGTTTGAAAAGCAAAGACTTAGCTGTAAATGGACCGAATAAAGAACCATCGAAACCGACGAAGGTTGAAAGTCCCCTTCTGCAACCATCAACATGTGAAGGCGAAGAAAATTTTTCAGTACCAACAATTGAAGAGCACGACTTAGAGTTTACGGGAACTACATTAGGACAAGGTGCATTCGGATGCGTAAAGCTAGCTTTTTGGAATGGCTCGTAAGTCGCAGTTAAATGCTTAAACGCTAATGATAATATAAAATATCTAATTCGGGAAATAAAAGCTATGGACTTAGTCCGTCATCCTAATATAATCTCAATTATGAGTGTATGTTTCACCAATTTACATACTCACATAGTTATAGAATACTTTAAGAGTATAACTCTGACAAAATACATCTCAAATATCAGTACAATCCTTGATTATCCTGTTAAGAAGAACAGGAATTACTTTATTTCCCATCAAATTTGTAAAGCAGTGGCCTACATGCATGGATTAAATCCGAATATTCTACACAAGGATATAAAGCCTGATAATATCCTCATAAATCAGGAATTATTAGTGAAACTCTGTGATTTAGGATTAAGTAAAATAGGTGATCTTCCATCAAGTTTAAATACAACTATTGGTCGAAACTTCCACGGTACACCAGTGTACATGCCACCGGAAATATTAATACGTAATGAACCAGGAACCACTCATTCGGACGTATGGTCTATGGCTTGCTGTATAGTGGAGCTGTTTTCTGAAGAAAAAATATGGGAAGTTTTACCAAACTTTACTATTCCTAACTTAAGAAGCACAATATTAAAGTTGAAGAAACCGAAGGCTTTAAACAATGTACCTCTTATCATACGTGACCAATTAAGTCAATGTTCCGAACATGAACCGTTAAAAAGGCCCCATGCATTGATGTTGCTGCAATTGTTAAGACGCCTCTACAAAGAATCGCCGGATAATACTAAATAGTAAAAGAAAGAAAATTCATGTAAAAAAAACTTCAACTGTAAGTATGAACCTTTAATTAGTTAGTAAGTTGATTGAGAAATAAATTTTATTTTTATACGCTGAACTAGAAAAATTTGGCGACAATACCTTTAAGAAAAGTATCTTTGTTATGAGTAGAGTTTATTGTTATTTTTTTTTTACATTTTATATGCCTATGATAATGTAATCTCTGAAAAAACTCTGACTGTTGCTAGATTATAATTAGCCGTGAAATACCATGACAGATTATTAGATTAAAATTAGATTAAATTAAGAAAAATGTAAATATAATCCGTTCAAATATTGCAAAAGCTAAAAAATTTTATAAAGTAATATTTATTGAATAATTAAAAGTAAATAATAATTATTGCGTTTAAGATAAATATAAAAAATGATTGCAATATATCAGTGACTGAATATGGTAGAAGTAAAAAATATTAAAGTTGGATTAGTTTTTTTATTTTTATAATGTCGATTAAAAAAAGTAAATAAGTGTTTGAAAAATCGGCAATTAAATATTTGAAAAGTATTGAAAAGGTTTGATTGTACTTTTAATTTATATTATTATTATCTGTGAGGTTGTATGTTTTTAAAAAAATTGTTTAACTAAAAAATATACTAACTTGCAATAAATTAAAAAATATTATTGTTCAACAGAATTAATGTTATATTTTGTGTTTTCATTATACCATATACCAGAAAGCTCCACAAAAACTTTATGGATAACTACAAAATAAGTATTTACTATGGCTGTAATTTTGAAACTTCTTACAAAATTTATGAAGAAACCAAAAATGATGTTTTCACTGTAAGTTTATAAGCATAAGTATTAGGTGTATTAAATACGATTAATGTTTAATTCAGATTGTTTAACTATTTTAAGTTAATTAAAATTTAACGTAGATTAATAAAGGTTGAAATATTTAAAATACTTAGTATAATATGAACAGAGTGAGTATTACGTAGATAATTTATTGACATCATAAAACATTGACAATATAAACAAAAATAGTACAAGAAGTTATATAATCAGATGTATAAAATATAAGAACAAATTTGATATTTACAATTTTCGATGTTATTAAAGTTTCAAACACTGTAATTGTTATTGGAAAAACTTTTAAAAACAATGCCAAATTATTTTGATCGTACCAAACTTTAATTTTGACTTTTAAATGCTGCATACTCTCGTAAAATGTTCTTGTATAAATCCAATGCTTCTTCGGGGTTTACTGGAATTTTTACATCAGGCATTAAAAGCTCCGAAAGTTCCGTCATGTATGGTTCAAATAACTTAGGTATCTGTGTAAAATTCTTTATAAGTTTTTCAACAAAATTAACATTGACCTTCTTCTTGTAATCTCTGCTACTATATCGATGAAGTAGATGAAACAATACATTTGGTCGTCCGGCTAAATGATTTCGTACTGCCTGTCTTCTAATACGGTGTTCATTCCATAGTTTTCTGTTATTATCTAAGTCATGCTTTATTAATGGACCGAAAGAGAACTGCAAGCATTTGATATATAAGTTGCTGCCATCAAATAATCCTTTTTCTTGCATACACTTGAAAAATTGTATATAAAAATCAACAGTATGTTGACGCATCCGCCCCCAATAAGATTCAATCCTTTGATTTTTTACACTCTTTCCTTGAATAAAACTGTTATCCCCAGCAAGCTTATCCCTATGTCGTTTTCTTAAACAGATTTGAAGCTCTCCAATTATTCCATTTTTTGAATCTTTATCAGATCTAATCATGGTCGGCAGAAATTTGAGGCGCTTTACTGTTTTTAGAAAATAATGAGCTATCACTGCTGGATCATTATTTGTTGTAGCAACTTCTAGCCATAAAACTGTTCGCGAAAGCCCATCAATACAACCATGAATTGCAAAACCGAATTGTTTTAATTTGTCATAGCCATCCAAGTGCCATATAAAGTTCGGTCCCGGACTTACATATTGCCGTCGTCTCAGCTTGTTACCGAAACGATTTGCTAATCCATCTGGATCGATTATCTTCAACAATTCATACACTGTATCCCTTTTTACTTGAAGATTATATTCTAATTTCAATTTTTTCCACAAACTCCTGTATCCTAGGTTGTAACCACATGAATAAATTTCTTCTATAATTGCAGGAACAATTTCACACATATTTGATTCGGGAACATATTTCCTTTTTAATCCCAACAAAGATAATATTCGCTTGATTGCGCTGATTGAGATTGTAATGCTATTTTTTGTGATTAATAGATCACGAATTTCAGAAATTTTATAATTTTCATTGAAGTATTGTCTTATTAGCTGTTCTAACATAGTTAAACTTAATTTTTGCACATTTATTATACTTCAAACACTTCTAACTTTACAGATTATGGTTAATTAAATATAAATATTTATTTACTTTCTGCATACACCACAATCCCGACTAGAAATTTAAAAGTAAAACCAATGGGGTCCACATTGGGATCCACTGTTGGGGCCCCACATTGGGATGTAACGCAAAGACCAATGGTAGGATATACTATATTTTGAGATCGAGATCCTTTACATCCAGTTATTCTATATCCTTTTTTATATTGGAGATATATGCGTCTATCAGTATTTGTATTGTCAAACTTGCAATAATTACTATTAATATTTTAGTTTTATGACATTTATTAATTATTTTGTGTCTCATAGTTTATAATTAATTTAACTGCCATTGATAGATAGATAGATAGATAGATAGAATACTTTATTTATGCCAAAGTTAATGCCAGATGGCAATTTTTACAATGTACATACAAGTAATTTACAAAAATTTTGATGCATACAAACATAAATTAAAGAAAAAAAAAAAATTTTAAATAATTGAATTTAGAGATTATATTAATAAATTTTTTAATAATATACTTCATAAAATAATAGGAATAATATATAAATAATATAAAATTAAATAGACACAATGACCCGACTAGAAATTTAAAAGTAAAACCAATGGGGTCCACATTGGGATCCCCTGTTGGGGCCCCACATTGGGATGTAACGCAAAGACCAATGGGGTCCTCATTGGGCTATCCCTCTTGGGCCCCAATGGGGAAATCCCCATCAAAACCCAATCTAAATTTTGGAAAAAAAATAGTATAATTCTTGAAAAAATTAAAAATAATTTAGGATCAGATACTAATATCATATTTGAAATTAGTTACTATTTTAATTTGCATTGAAATAGACTTATCGATTGAAAAAATCCTTGGGGTTGGTTGGGCTCGAACTGGGGTTCTTAGCGTCGTCAGTCCCTCACGTTACCGCTGGTCCAAGCAGGAATACTTAATAGAGCGATTCTCATTTTGTATACATCAACTCAATCGGTTGACTGTGATATACTTTATGTTATGATTATGTTTAGCTTCAAGAATATATTTTTATTTATTTAATTAATTGACTTAAAAATACAATTTTGTAGAGGTTTTCTGTTGAAAATGAAAATTTTTCGGGTAAAAAAATTTTTTTCTAAAATTTGAATTTTTTGAAAATTTTGATTTTTCCTCTATGTGGCATTTATCGCGAATTTGAACGGTTTTCAGAATTTTTTATTTTTATCTACTGGGTGCTTTACCTTACTTAACGATTAATTTTTATTTTTATTTTTATTTTACTTGCAACAAATATATACAACTAATATAAGTACACAGTAAAAAATTTTCCGTCATCGCGTCAAAAATTCTCCGTGTCAAATATCTAACACTTTTTTATGTCAATTTCACATAATACAATTGTGTTATTAGTTTGAATTTTTTCCAACAGAAAAAAAGTGTTATCTTATAAAAAAGTAACATTTCAAAAATGTCATTATAAAATCAACATTTAAGTTGTGTTGATTTTACATAAACATGTATAAGAAACTGCTCTCTACTTTTTTAGACGAGATAAACGTCCCCATCTTATACATTCCATATCTCTCATATAAACATCGAAAAAATTTTGTTTTACAAAATTTTTTTTTTGTTAAAAGTATATTTTAAAAATACTCAAAAGTGATTGTTAAATTTAATGTTTTATTGGTGGAAAGTGATTTGAGTGTATCAACCGTAAATGTCATTTTAATTTAGTGTGAAATATTTTTAATAAAAATAATTAACTTCTAAAGCCTATATATTTTTTGTTGAACGTTTACTTTCTTCAAAATATATAACAGTTTTTTAATCAATATTATTATTTTACAATATTGTTTCAATGATATTGAAATTGGCAGGTATCTATCTGGAAAATTTATGAAACTTATGAAAAAGAATTTGTTATTTTAATTGAGTATTTTATGTAAATAATTATTTTACTATTTTATAATAAAACCGTAAAAAAATGTCCTGTTGCTACAATGTTTATTTTATCGAATTATTAATTAATCCCTTTATTGATACAAAAGTTCCACATATTTGATAACTTTTGAATGTTTTTCATTGAAAATAATTGATGTTAAGCGTTATCAATCTAGGGAGATCACTTCTTAACATTTTATTGTGTAAATATTCGACACTTACAAGTGTCAAAAATCTTCGGATGAACCATGGATTATTTTGACATAAGTTTATGTAACATTTAACACAAAAATGTGTTATTTTTTTAACATAAAACATTTATGTTAAAATGACACAAAGTTTATGTTAAATTTTTTTTGACATATATTTTTGTGTTAAAAATGACGCAAAATTTTTTACTGTGTACACACGTATCTGGATGATTGTTTTATATCTAAATGAACGATTGGCTAAATTTACAGATTATTTATAAATTTCGCAATCCCGTTTTTTAATAGATCTCAGATAAAATAAACTATTATTACAATATGCCGTGTCAATCATTTATTATTTCTACGTTGGGTTTTCCCAATGAGGCCCCACTGAAATCCCAATCGAGAAAAACCAGCAAGAATTTATTATTTTGACGTTGGGTTTTCCCAATCGGGTTCCCATTGGGTCCTCATTGGGTTTTCCCTATTGGGCATCCCCCGTCGAAACCCAATGGGGTCCCAATGTATGCTTTGGGCATTCCCAAAGTAATTTCTAGTCGGGGAGATGCACAAAACATAAACAGATTTATCGATTTAGCTAATAGTTAGCAAGAAACGGTAAGCATAATTAACAGTCCAAATTAAATAAATGATCATATATCTTATTTTTAAAACTTTTTAAACTTGATGGTATTCGTAATGTTATAAAATACTAATAAAGATAATTTATTAAATTAGTGTTTATAATAATTGTTCTCAGTAAAAAACCGATTGAGTTGTAATTATTATAATTCCGGTTTACCGTATTTGATATATTGTTACAATAATAATTCATGTTGAACTGTTAAATTAATAAATATTGATTGATTTTGTGATTGCAATTGAGTTATTATTTTTGGGCAAGCTTATGTGTTGGTCTAATGTCAAATAAATACACACAATAAACCATATTGACCTATGAATTTTGTTCAATTTTAGGAAAACCATAAAATTTTGTAAAAGTTCTTATACAAAAGGTACTGAATAAACATTTTATGGATTTTTATGAAAATTTCTTAAACTTTATAAAACTATGTGAGTGAAATAGACTTGATAAAAGTACATAAAATTACAACCAGGATTGCAGTTTCTTACACAGATTTAACTATGACAAATTTGATATTATTGAAAAATAAGAACTACCACACAGTACACTTTTCTTTTGGATTCATTGGAGATTCTGGCGGACACTGAAAATCATCAGAAAATTCTTTCATATTTGAAAGTGATCCTATTATTCTAAACTCTGCTGGGCTGTGGTCGTCAATTAACAAATATGTTTTTGTAATTTCGGGGCGTTGCTTAGTACACCAACTTTGGGCTGTGCTTATCCAGAACATTTGAGTTGGTGAAAAACGTTCAAGTCCAGGAAGCCGAGGTTCTGGCTTGTTTGAGCTAGTCCAATTATTGTAAGCTAAATAGGCTAATTTAACTCCTCCATTATCAGCCATATTCTCAGAAATTGTGGATAATCCATTTATCTATAAAAAAAAAAAAAAAAAAAAAAAAAATAAATAA
>JZSA01002796.1:0-33033 GCA_000956155.1 Cotesia vestalis | reverse complement strand
AGACAGCAGCACAGCAGACAGAAACTTCAAGACGCACGGAGATCATCAAAGTTAAGCAGCATTGAGCATGGTCAATAATTGGATGGGTGACCGCTGGTGTTATAGCCGTAAAATTATATCTAGATATTTTTTTTTGTATTTTAATTGGTTACAGAGAATTGCGTAGGACCATATTAAATACTCTATCCATAAAATTAACCCAATAATTAATTAGATGTAATAAATATCTAATTAAATATTGTTATATATAATTATCTATAGTTATATATAATTATACATAATTATATATGATTATATATGGCCATTTTTCATATATAATCATATATAACCAATTTATATATAAATATATATAATTATATACAAATATTTCTTCTCGGGCATCCATAAATTTGGAGATAAATGACATATTAACTGATTAATGCACCGAGGGCCAGAGCGCAGGGATAGTTAAAGGACAGGAGAAGAAACGGAGAAAAAGAAGACAGGACTTGAGAAAAAAATCTGGAAAACAGTTGACTCTAAAGGTCATCTCTGCAACTTCCCGCTAATTCCATATCTAACTGTAAAAATTGCACTTGCATGCCGTTTTTGAGCTCTTCGAACTCGAAAATATAATTTAGCAGTTATTCCGAACCCTCTGAGCTCAAAAAATTAGCTGAACTAAGCTTTTGCTTTCTTCTAGCTCAAAAGTCTGATAGAAGTTTCATAACACAGTGTTTTTTGAATTATTAAACTGCAATATCTTCTGAATGAATTAACCGATTTTCACACGGTTGGTAGCATTCCACGCAGTTTTTTGAATTTTATGATATACTTTTGAACACAAAATGATCAAACCGAAAATTTCAGAGAATTTAGAAAAATTCATTTTTTCCAAATTTTTTCGACGACGATAACTCACGAACCAATCAACTGATTTTCACGTTCTTGGTGGCATTTGACGTGGTTTTTTGGGTTATAATAATTATTTCATTTTATCAAAAACGATTCAAAAAGAAATGTCGAAGTTATGTAAAAAAAAACACTTTTCTTAAAATTTTTCTTTTTTGATAACTTTCGAACGAGTCAACCGATTGTGATAGGACTGGTGGCAATCGACGTGGTTTTTTAAGTTTAAGAGCGGATTAGTTTTTGGAAGTGATCGATGGAGCCATTTAAGAGATTTTTTGAAAAAACATTTTTGTTTAATTTTTCGTTTTCGATATCTCACGAACGAATCAAACGATTTTGACCGATTCAATGGTGATCGACGTGGTTTTACAAGGTTAAGAGCTGATTAGTTTTTGGAATCGATCGGTAAAGCCGTTGAAAAGTTATTTTAAAAAACAATTCCAGAAATTTTATTTTTGAGATTTCTCAAAATCTAGAGAACGAAATTGGTTCAAATTTTCAGGAAATTTAAGGGCTCGTGCAGCAGGACTATCTAGTCGGCATTGTCTCTCGTCTCTTTTCATAAATATTTTTATTTTCTCTGTTAAATTATCTGGTTGAGTTTTTCTTCTACTACCCCGCTGGCAAAGCAAGAAATGGTTCTAACTCTCAAAACTAAATAACGTTAGGAATCATGTTTACAATTTCTCACTGTCCCTATGCACGCTTATTGAGAATTGAAAACTGTTAGAAATCATATTTCAAAAAAGCTCTCGAGAAAAAAGAACGTTTCAAGACGCAGACGAAAGAGCTGAAAAGTTCTGAGCTTATTTATTGATTTATTGAGCTCACCCTAGTATTTCCCAAAGAAATGGCTCAATTTTATGCTGCTCATAAAGATAAATACTTAATTAATTGATTTTTAAGATTTGTGATCCTTCATTGCTCTATGTTTATATCAATAAAGTTTAAAAATACAATTTGATTAAGCTTTTAATGATGTAATTATGCTGTAATATTATTGCTCATAACAAAAATTATGATAACAGAATTCCCACGTTTCTTTTTCGTTAATTTTTAACGATTTCGATATTTCTTAAAAATAGTCTAACATACATGATTTTTAAATTTAGGTCAAAAATAGCACATTTTCAAAGTTTCGAATTCTTTTAACAGTGCTTTGAAATAAAATTCAAATAAATTTGTGAACTAATTTTTTTAAATATACTTCTAATGATGTACTTATGTCGTTTTCATTATAATGAAAATTTTATGATAATTATATTGTTATTATTATAGAAAGATATAGTAGAAAATTTCACAATAGATATTGGAAAATTATTCTTGTACTTTTTTTTGTTATGCTAGAGATTAGGTTTATAAATATAAATACTAAAAAATTTTTAAAGTTATTACGTAATTTGAAGGGTTATTATCAACTTGAAGAGAAGTGAAGCTAATATTGATTGCAAGAAAGCAAACTGTGAACACGAAAGGTAAACTTTGGAGCTTTGATCTACATTTTATGATCTCTTAGGAACACTAAATATGAACTGCATACCAATGATGACGTACGTTGTAATTAAATTTGAAACCTGAAAAAATATCAGTTCAAAGGAACGTTTTATAAATAATTTATCAAATTATGAATTCAACTTACAATTGCCAGAAGCTTACGATCCAACGGTAGAATATCACAAGCGGTGATTTCAATTTGTAAACTCCAGAGCTCGTTCAAAAATTTGTTCAACTGTAAGTAGAATATCAGTTATTAATCAACTAGCTGTTACCCACCCGCTTCGCTAGGCGCTTGATAAAATTGCATTTTTAGATCTTGATTTTAAATTTAATTGGTTTATTACGTTGACTTGCGCAGATTCTAAATTTCATCGAACTTGGATATAATAATACATCACGTCGAGAACGTAGATTCGGTGTGGAAGTGAAATTTTATAAATTTCCAGAGAGCGTCTTAGGAGCCTCATGGAAGATAGTAAAAGGTAAACAGTGGATGAGTGCAGTGAAAAATTAAGTACAATATTAATTAAAATTTTTTAAAATGAACTGCACCATGTGATATTGATAAATATTTGACTGATAATTTATTACTGACAAATTATGACCTAAAATATTTTACCTTGATAAATAAATGACCGTTACCCGTGAAATCCACTCTTAGATTATTTTTACATCACATATAGAAGATAGCTACCAAATTTGGAACCTATAAAAGCTAAAGTTTAAAAACGGGAATTTTTCATTTTTAACGCTCCCGCAATTCTTTTTGGGGTTGAATTGGATTCCCATCAAATTTGGAGTCTATAGAAGTTACAGTTTGGAAATTGAAATTTTAGATTTTATCACCCACCCCCGCAATCCCTATCAGAAGTACAATTAATTGAAATCCATTTTGAGATGATCTCTAGATGACAAATAAAAGATTCCTACCAAATAAAGAGTCTATATCAACTATAGCTTCCAAATTAAAAATTTTAATTGTTAACACTCAGCCCCGTATTCTTGATTAGGGCTTAGTTGTGTTAAAAAACGCATTTAGATCATTTTTACATAACACGAAAAAAAAAAAAAAAAAAAAAAAACAAGAATTTTCAGGGAAAACGTTTCCTCTAAAATTTCTCTTTGAAGGGTTATACCTACACAGAAAAAAAAAATTCACTTGAGTCAAGAAAATATTTTTCTTCCTAATTATTTTCTTGAGCGAAAAAAAAAATTTTTTTTTGACACAAAAAATTTGACTTACTCCAACAAAATTAATTCTCTTGCTTTAAGAAATACGTATCTTGATCCAAGAAAATTTATGTGAATCAAGAAAATCATCTTGTTTTGAGAAATTTTAGCCTTTTGCTCCAATAAATTTTGTTCTTGGTAGAAGTAAATTTTCTTGCCTTGAAAAAATTTTTCTCTTGCTCCAAAAAATTAAATATCTTGATAGTAAATTTTTATTAATATTTTTATTGACTGACATGTCAAGTTGTAAGATCAAATAATATTGAATCATTTTTTTTCATTCAATATGTAAAATTGCACGCTAAAATAGTATACAATGGGCATCAAATATTCTCAAGGTGAGAAAATTTTTTTCTTAGCGGAAGTAGGTGGCGCTACTTCCCTACAGTATCTAAAAATTTTGACCAAATATAAAAATTTATTGTATCAAGTATTTACGATAACTTGAATTAAGAAAAAATTACTTTCACCAAGAATAGAATTTCAAGAAAAATTTTTACTTCCACCAACACAACTTCGGTCTTCCTTCAGGCACCCGAAAATTTTCTTGAGCCAAAAATTTTGTTCTCCAGTCAAGAAATTTTTCTTTCTGTGTACAATCAACTCTACGGGTATGACTAACATGATTCGATTTGTAGAAAAGTAAATTTCCTATCGAAAATTTTTTATTTTAATTTTGTTGTAAAATCAATGCTTTACAAGAAAAGTGAAAAAAAAAAAATATAAAATTTGAGCAAAAATCGACTCAAGAATTTTTTAGCGATGAGACGGTGTAGAGAACATAAATTAGCTACAGACGCTTTCAAATAACAAAGATTTGCCTACAATTTCCACCTATGACCTATGTAGTAACATTGGATGTCGCGAAGATATAGATAATTAAAAAATAAAAATATAAATTTACGTGTTAATTAAATGCAAAATTTTCAAATTAATTCAGCGAGTACTTAAAATTGAAATTGAGAGCTTATTTTCATGAGAAAGTTTTTTTTATATGCTGACAAAATTATTTGGTGAATGATGGAAGAAAAAAAAATAGTCGTCTCAAACAAAGCACCCTCTTACACCGTGGCATCAAGCTTGTGGGATATTTTGTGGATTAGTTTCTCTAGAAACAGGAAGATTTTTATAAATGAATGAGTAAGTAATAATACCTGTTCCGTTATTGTTGTTATCTTAGAAGTTAAAATGATAAATAGTAATGTTATCCATGAAATGCGTATTCCTGTTTGATACCATGGAAATGGTACTAATGTTAGATTCAATAAAACTAACACCCCGAAGTATGTAGTAATAAATCCTTTTCCAACCAAACAAATAAATGAAATCAATACAGGTGGTCCATAAAAGTTACTAATATCTTCACATGCTTCAATCAGTTTTCTGTATGCAAACTTGATATCATTGATATCTTTCAAAACTAATACACGCAACGGAACTATTTCTGTTACCGTTGATATTTGAGTGGAATTAATTTTCGTCATATCCAATTTCGAGAAAGTTGAGTTGATGCCTTCAAACCTCTTGTTGATCTTATTGAGTACCATTGAATAATGTATGAATACCCCACAATTGATTAGATAGGGTATATTTTCAGCAAAAGCCATTTGCAGTCCATATAAAATCATATCAATTGTTATTTGACATATAATGCTTAAAAGAAAAATTACGAATATCAAATCATTAGTGTAATTATCATTTATTTGATAATTTAAGCAGTGGCTAAGTATTTTGTCCAAGCTTCTCAAACGATTGTTGACTTCGATAAAAATTTTTTGTTGGGAAATATAGAAAAGAGGTATCAAACTCGTGATCATATACATCGCGAATGAAAATTTCGCTGCAGTCGACCCTAACAAACTTTCTTGAAACCAACTTTTTTTTGTACGACCAATAAAATCTGAAAGACCGAACGAAAAAACGGCCAAAAATAGTAAAATATTGTACACCGACCATACGGAAGAAATTCTGTACAAATTTTCGATTTTATGAACTGTTCCATTTTTGGATGATTGAAATAGAAATTCAACACTCCACGGCGATAATCCAATTAGTTTTAAATTTGAATAACGGAAGAATTTTAAATACTGCCAACACATTGATTTCTTTCGATGATTGCGATTTTTGTTCATTAAATTGTTGAAAATTGCGACTTCCATTTTAGTAATCATTAATACTGTGATTGACAGTTGTTCACTTCGCGAAGGTGCAATTACGACTAATATTACGAGTACTCTACAATCAATGCTTAGGTTGGATTATCACTAAATCAACTCTTGAAAAAAGTTTCAGAAATCACGCAATGAAGTATAGCTTCAAACATAAGTATTAATCGTGAAGTACTGTCGTGACAGTCATGATAATCAAAGCGTTACCTAGAAGCACGTTAGTCAGGCAGTTGTTTGGAAGAGATTATAAATAATTCTATTTATAAATCTATTTATAAATTTATAAGTTGAAAAACAAAATGAATGGGCCTATTTGGCTGAACTATGGCCTCAGTCTACTAAGTAAAAGTTAGTTAGAGTATGGAGCAATGGTTTTATAGAGACTTTATAGATACGAAGAAACTTTTTTTACATCACCATTTTGATGAGTATTTTGCAGATCCCATTTGAAAGTCATTTTCTAAATTAATGACAAACGATTGTTTTATATAACATTGAGAAAATTTGGGGGGTGTATTTTTTTAATATTGTCGATTGATCAAAATTTATCAAGTATAAAACTTTTTTGATAAGAAGCGGCATGATGGCCGAGCGGACTAAGTCATTACCCGGTAGTTCGGTCGCACATCATGCCGTGAGGCGAGGGTTCGTAAGGGGTGAGGAATTAGGGTAAATGCAGTACAGAAAGCACAAGTCGGTCCACAGCCGCATGAGAGAATAAAAAGAAAGATTATGTGCAAGAATTTGAAAGTGAGAAGGCAAGAATTTGTCGATAATATGTTGATTATAAAAAAAGTGGATGAGGGTAATAAGAGTTTGTTGATTATAGAGAGTTGAAAAAAGACTACATGTGGATTATAAGAGTTGAAAGATTGTGTTGATAATATAAAAGCGGGGAGCATATGTTGATTATAGAGAGTTGAAAAAAAGACTATATGTGGAGACGCTGAGACAATCAGCCTTGTAAAAACCAGAAATCGGTATACAAGTAAAACTTATTATCTAACTTTTTTGATAAGAAGTCTAATTTACAATTAATCGCTAAATATTAGTAAAAATTGGGTTGAAATTTTTTCTTGAATCAGGAAGAGGAAAAAAGTTGATTTAAGCCGTTACCTTGCAAATTTAAGTTCTTTTTTAATAACAAAAATTTATGATTTCTCAATATTAATGGACTGAAAAAAAAGTTTTCTGCTCGGCACCATCTACTGTTTAGCAATGAGTGTATCGGTACGCATACAAGTAAATAATTTTGAAGAATTTCATCTTCTTGATTTGAGTAAAAAAATTTTTAAACTAAGAAATTTTTCTTGGCTTAAGTTAATTTTACTTGATTCAAGAATTTTTGGTCTTGAATCAAAACAATGAAATTCTTCAAAATTATTTTCTTGGTTTAAGAATTTTTTTCTTGATTCAAGTTAATTTTTTTTTCAGTGTACTTGTGAAACATTGAATTAGAAATAATTCAAACAGTTCCATGATTGTCATTGATGAGACTAATAGTATTTTACATAATGTTGTTAGGATGTTAAAGAAATTCAAATTTCGAAAAAAATTGAAGTTAAAAAGAAATATAGATAAAAAAAATGTTTTTCTTAAAAAAGTTAAAATAAAAAAAAAAAAAAATTAGGGAAACAGTTGACCCTGAAGGCCATCCCTGCAACTTCCCGCCAATTCCAAGATTATTTTATCAAGTAGTTACATACAACTAATGTTTTAAAGTTTTTTATAAGTCCACAAAACTATAATTGATTTCGAAATCACAATCTTTTTAATTTTGAGAAATTTTCTTTTTAAAATTTTTTCTGAGGGACAATTTTTCCATTACTTTTACGTCATAATGACATCATTATCATGATATAAACATTACAAATACGTCATATTGACGTCATGAATGTTATTAAGACATAACATTGACGTCATGACAACATCATATTTTTATGTCAGAATCTGACGTCAGGAAGTGTGAAATAATAAGTCACATATGACTCAGTCGTGATCATATCTTATGTAAATCCTGACATATTCCAATGTCATTTTGACGTCATATTGACATTACTGGGTAATCAAGTAAAAAAATAAATTAGCGTGCCATTATTTAAAACTTTTATTGCTTTCAACTAAGTCAACACGTCATTTCACACGATTCCATTAATAAAAAATCGAGCGTAAAATGAAATAAATGTCGAAACTATCGTAAAAATCAAAGCAAGAAATTTTAATAGCTTCTAAGTGAATTTTTCAAAAACAAAAAAATGCATTTTTTTTTTGGCTTAGAATAATGATATTGTATTCGAATACAAAAATCTAAGAAATCATGCTACATCACATTTCCGAATGCAGTTCTGCATAATATCTGTGTCGGCTTATTAATAAATTACTTAAAATTATACAATAATCACGCAATGAACGAGAACTTTAACATTTTATCATAAAAAATATTCCGTTAGTCATGATTGTGACAGCACAGAGCACACATTGTATTGTATTTTAAGACATGCATAATCGAAATAAAAATAAAAAACGAGTATCAGAAGAGTTGGAATTCGGAAAGACTATGAAACACTCAAAAACAATGGGATCCATATATTTCAAATACTTTCAATATATTCTGTTCAAAATATCTGGACTGTCACCGTGGAAGCAACAGTTTTCTGCGTTTCGAAAAGTTGCTGCCAAAGATCATTCGAAAAATTTAGCATGGAAATTTTCTCTTGCTGGATCATGTTACAACTTTCTACTGTTTTTATTAATCATCGCTATGTCTTTAGTTGAACTTTTAAAGGTCGATTCGGACCTCATTAAAACTGAAACCAAGTTCGGAGGAATATCATCAAAATTCACGATGATTTCAATAATGTCAACAAGTATAATTTTCATAATTTACATTGTTCGCCAAAGAATTTTGATAAATGTTAACAACCAATTTGAAATTTTGGAAGCCAAATTGAAAAATTGTGCAGATTATAGGGCAGAAGACGATACCAATTACTCGATTTTTACTCTCAATTTCTTGATGATCTTTTTTATATTGGCAGCGATAGGGAATATCATCCAGTCAGTAGTACGAACATTACTTTGGATTACACCTTCCTTAATTAGTAGCTGGCTTATAACTCAATATTCATTGCTGCTGTTTACTATCGAAAAGCGTTTTAAGAGAATCAATAGAGCTATTTCCAAAATGGGGACTGTCAATAGCAAGATATTCCATTGCCGTGAATCAGTTCTTCAAGATATCGACAGAATCAAATTTGCATATGTTATTTTGTGTGACATGTGCGACCAGGCATCTAATTTTTTTGGATTTCCCACTTTGATCTCAATTATAGTGCAAAGCATCAGAAGTTTATTTATGTTGTATCATCTAATTTTGACTTTGATTCGCTTTGAAGAGATGGACACATTCATTTGGTTGTCTGGAGCATTTTTGCTGCAAAATGTTTTTCTCTTCACTTTACTGACAACTTATGTTACAAAAACGATAAAAGAGGTAAGATCCATAAATATTACTTTTTTTTTTCGAAATATAAGAAAATTTTAAGCGCGCAGTAGCCTATTGGATCCGGCCCTTGCTTACCAAAGCATTGGACCGGGTTCGAGTCCGGCGTACACCAATGAATATTTTCAATATTTAAGTGTATTATTCTGTTCAGCCCAAAAAATAAAACTAGTTCCAACCTCAAAAGTTTAGCCCCTATCGTAGTCGCTCATGACCTTAGTAGTTTATGAGACTTTAAACAATTAAAAAAAAAAAAACATAAATAAGGTCCCCGCGGGTAATAAGGCCTAAGTGATAGAAATACTATTAAAAATAACTGCTTCCGCTAAAAACTTCTCTAGTAGGAGACTCTAGCATAGAAATGTCGCTACAAGTTTATAGAGTCCCGATACAACGTCTCTTGTCTTCTATATTTCATCATCCGTCATATGCTAAAGTAGCGCAAAAGAAATCCTAAAAAACGATTTGAGTAAATGGTAAACATTTTTTATAATTTTATATTTAATAATTTAAAATCATTGTTCTAATTTTTATCAACATCTTTAAAAGTATTGTTGCTCAATTTAAGTGATGATTGATCTCTGATAACAATTTTATCAAGTATAGTATAACTATTTCCAGTATGTATAACCCGCAGGCCTTAATACCCTACCATAGTAAAATAAGGCCTATTCGCAAGGTTTTTAAAAAAATTTAATTTTGTGTTTGTTTATGGTGAAAATTACCATTATTCCATTGTATTTTATGGCTAATGTATTAATTTAAAAATTAATGATACATTGCAATAATTAAATGCAATATTTTCGATTTTTTTCAAAATCTTCCTTAACTAGGCCTTATTACCCGCCGGTACACTGATAGAAAAATAATCTTGATTCAAGAAACTTTTTTTCTTCAAAATTTGAACTCTTGAAACTAGATATAGATATATTGAAAAATCTATAAGAAATATTCTTTAATAATTACAGATAAATATGTAGCTTTTAAATAATCTTATCTGTAACAATTACATACTTTTTTTATCAATTTTGCAGACTATTTTCTATATATTTTATCGACTCGTTTTTTTCGTGAATTGTTTTCTATGTGCTATAAAAAATTTCACATCATACCTTTACAATGTTTTTAGAATAAGAAAACCATCGGGATCATCAATGTTCTCATTGATCGGTATTTCATGGACAAAAAAATTGAACAGAAGGTAAATAATTGTTTCATAATTTTCCGTTTATATCTCATATTTTTCTGATGAATCTTTCTGATTAAAGCTCAAGAAGTTTTCAAATAATCTTCTTTACATGAGGGTCAAATTTACTGTTTGTGATATCTTACCTCTGGACAGAAGTCTTCTTGCAGTCGTGAGTTGAATTTATCATCTAAAATTATAGTTTTTACACTATTAATCCTCGGATAAAATGCATAATTTCTGAGATGTGATTCTTCGAAAATCAAGTGAGGTCAATTTGACTCCGTGTGTACTCTAAAGTTCTGTTCAGAGGTGTGTACTCCGAGGGTTAAATGCAAAAAAAGAACCTTTCAGTCAGACTCGATATGGAAAAGTAAATTTCTTAAGGAGGGCTTACACTTTTCTCTCTCTCTCACCCTCTATTGGTCAAACAAAAGTATCTCTGTCATACACTGATAAAAAATTTATGTTGGCTCAAGAGATATTTTCTTGATCTAAGAATTTATTTTGGAAGACAAATGATTATTTTGCTCTAAGAATTTCTTGTCTTGATCTTCAATCGATACATTAAGTTTTTCAACCAAAATAACATTATCGTTTAAAAAACTTAAAATAATTCATAAAAGTACATTTCAAAAACTAAATAGTCTTTAATTGTTACACCGAAAAAAAATTATTTCTTGGTAATAAGTAAATTAATGACTCAAAAAAAAAGCCATTCTTAACACAAGTCGGTAACATCTTGAATCAATGTTATCGCCTATCTTGAACCAAGAGACAAAAATTTTTGAAATAAATATATCTATATTTAGTTTCAAGAGTTCAAATTTTGAAGAAAAAAAGTTTCTTGAATCAAGATTGTTTTTCTATCAGTGTACAACGATTGGAATCTTAAAAACCATTTTATACATAAATGAATGAAAATTTTCAAAAAAAGCGCTTTGCTCTCCGATAGGTAATTAAATTATCTATCGAAGAGTGAAGCATTTTTTTTGAAATTATATCTTGTACATGAACAAAACATGTTTGAAAATTAACTATCAACCGCTCTTAAAGGGTTACATGGGTTTCCTCTGGGAAAAAATAGCTTATTTTTAATAATATTTTTTTTAACATAAAAAATGAAATATTTGATTCAAACTTTTTTTTTTCAGATTTCTGGTACACTTACAACGTATCTGATCATTAGTATCGAATTTCGAGTAGGTACTGTGTGTCATTAGGTGACCGTCTCTTTTTTCTCACCACAAAATTTCTTTGAATCAATTGTTTTTGATAAATCAAAATTAAGGTAACTTCTATCAAAAACGATAGTTAGTAATAATTTAATAGAGCCGGATTTTTGAAGTTTGTCGTGCTTTGCTCTTTGTTTATATTTTCAAAAATATTAAAAAATAAAATTTGATTAAATATATACTTCAGTAAAACTTCAAATGAATTTTTATTTATGTTATTATGCTGTAATATTATTGCTCATAACAAGAATTATAATGTCATCATTTTCAAGTTTCATTGTTAATTTTTAATGATTTCAAGGATTCCCAAAAATAATCTAACATACATGAATTTTTACGTAGCACAAAAATAGTAATTTTCTAGAGTTTAGCGTTTTTAACTTCCCGCTAAGAGAATCGAAGATTTTCGAAAAATCGGGAAGTTATTGGTTTCACCGCGTTTTTCGAAAATCGAGTTCTCATCAGATCTTGACGTTTTGAGGTCCTAGGAAGCTTCCCTGACTATTCTCGCGATGATGTCCGTATGTCTGTGTGTGTGTGTGTGTGTAACCCTTTTATAACTTTTGAACGGCTTGACCGATTTGATCGCGGTTGGCGCCATTCAAAAGGGCTTGACCAAACTTAGATTTCCTGAAAATTTAAACCGATTCGGATCGGTAGATTTTGAGAAATTGCAAAAAAACTACAAAAAAAACTTTTTCAAAAAGTGGTTTTCTTGGAATAACTTTTAAACGGCCCCACCGATCAATTCCGAAAACTAATCAGCTTTTAACATAAAAAAACTGCGTCAAACGCCGCCAGTCCGGTCAAAATCGGTTGATTCGTTCGTGAGTTATCGTGAACGAAAGAAAACCAAAAAAAGTGTTTTTCGGGATTACTCTGAAATTTTCGATTTGACCAATTAAAACTTGAAAATCACCTATGAGGATGATAAAACTGCGTCGAATGCCACCAACCACGTGAAAATCGGTTGATTCAATCAAAAGTTATTGCGATTTGAAAAATTCAATAATAGTGTTCTATGAAACTTCTATCAGACTTTTGAGCTGGGAGAGCTCAAATGCATCAAATTATTATCTCTCCGAATTCAGTGAGCTCAAAATATCACATAAATTATATTTTGAGCTCACAAATCTCAAAAATGGCATAAGTACAATTTTAAGCGCTCAGGTATGGAATTAGCGGGAAGTTGCAGGGATGGCCTTTAGGGTGAACCGTTTTCCTAATTTTTTTTTCTTTAAAGATTCCAATTTTAGGTAAAGGAATTGTTTTTAAAGTTTGAATGGAATTTTAATTAAAAACTCAATAGATGAAGCGATTAATGAACTTTTATTTATTATAAGAAGTTTTTTGGTAACTTTTTTTCAGTATTTTTGATTCACTAGTTATCTTCATCTTTAGAAGATAATTAACTTTTTTGTTTTTCCTCTATAATAGGTTTTTTTCTTCTCGTTGTATAATGTAAAATTTTTGAAACTTTTTACAATTTTAATAATTTCTTTATTTTTTGTTATTCTCTCTAATTATAATTAAAATTATGAGAATTTATGATATTAATTCAAAAATCAATTTTTTTTATTCTTACTTACTAAATGAAGTTTGCACATAAAAATATTGTAAATTGCAAATTTTTGCAAAAATATTATGGTACTGAAATCAACATTCGATAACTTTTCGAATTTTTGATAAAAATTAATGTAGAAAAAAAGTTTTTAAATGAATTTCGTACACGGAATTTAAAAAAATTAACTATTAATGTATTTTCTATAAATATTTTCTTAATATATATTCTCAACATATCCTTAATATAAAATTGAGATGAAATGTATGTGGCATCAATTTATTCATGATGTGATTAGTCGAATATATCAAAAGCATGAAAATATATGCAAACCCTATGTTCAGGCGCGCGTTTGCGTGCGTAAATTCAAATTCTAGTACAAATATGCTTTAGAAAGAAAATAAACGAAGTTGAATTTTGTTATCTTATATTTCGGCATAATAAAATTTTATCGAACTGAAATCAATTGACATATTACAATTTTTTAGAATTTTCTCTTAGATAATTAAAAAAAAAAAAATAGTAACAAAATTTCACAAGTAAAAATTTTAAAAAATTATAAGCGCGAATAATTTTAAATAAAATACAAATTTTTGAACTTTAGCGCCAGTAGCGCTATTTCGCGCCTCGCAGAATAACCCAAACTATAGTTCTACCCTGCCGGTATTAAAATACGCTTCCTTTGCTAACCTCCAGAAACTCATGCGTGTTTTTTGTTTACATACTACCGGAATTATTCGGGTTCAACACTCTGTCACTTAGTTGATATTTTTATTTATATTTCAAAAGTTTTAATTAATTAAAGACAATATTAAAAATGAATAAATTTAAATCAAGTAGTTCTTTGGAAGATTTATTAGAACACAATTACTTAGCGGCGTTTCAGGAGGTGAAATTTTCAACGTCTGAAAATAGTAATTTTGATAAAGATCGCAAGTGCATGGCATTGAAATATCACACCGCTAGAAAAAGGTAAACTACTTTATTTCTCATTTTTTATGAATCATTTTCAATAAAACATAATAAAAGCATTATTTATTAACACTGTGTAAAAGTTTTACTGGCAATAGATTTTTTTTATTTATAATTAAATATCGAAATTTATTGCTATTAAAAAAAATTATTAGTCGACACTAATTCAGCCGAGATCCGATAATTGAAAATTTTAACAATCGATAACTTTGTAAAAATATCGATTACTATCGTTTTCAGAAGGATAATGGCGCGTATTCGAATTCTCTTCAAGAAAATTTTTGTAAATTTTTATTCAATTGATTTCCTAAGTTATAATTTTCAAAATAAAATTTCATTTGGAAATATTGAAAATATATATCGACGAAAATAGATCAAATTCTATTAACATAGCAATAATAACAAAAATAAAAAGCGAGAAAATAATCACGCGTACTTTATTGTTTTTTGGATATATTTTCTTTTGTAACTTTAAAAACGTTTAGAAAATCCAAAAGTGCACGACTCATAATGCTCATTTAATTATAAAATATTAAAAAAAAAAAAAAAACATAAGCCGTTCAAAATTAATTGCCGAAAAAACAGCTGTATTAGGAAGGTGCTGCATAAGCGCCTCTGGTGGAATAAATGTACATAATATCTATACATATATCACCATCCATGTTAATTTTACATGGATATATATATAGATATACAGTCTTGTAGTTTTCCCTGGCGGATCTGAAATACCGTAGAATTACGGTATTGTACGGTAAAAATACGGTCCATATACCGTATGGCCACCGTAGATTACAGTAGTATTCTACTTTCGCAGTAGAAACCGTAAAACACCGTAACATACAGTAAAGAACGGTAAAGTTACGGTAGTGTACGGTGAAAATACGGTAAAATTTATACTTCTGAACTTTTCGCATTACCGTATTCAAATAGTAACCTACCGTCAAATATGCCCTATTTTAGCGATAAGTTACCGTATAATAACGGTAAATTACTGTATAATCACGGTACTTTGCCGTACAATCTCCGTAATTTACGGTATCATACTGTATTACGATAAATCACTGCACGTACCGTACTCTACCGTACCCTACCGTAAATTTGCCGTACATTACCGTACTCTACCGCACTTCGGATCTGTCAGGGTTCGTTTTTTTATTAATTGCAATTAAACGACACTGAATTAATTAATCATTTGCATTCAGTGACCTACAATCGTCGATTAGAATTTAAAAAAAAAATTTAACTCAAATAGTGGATTTTTTCACAAGTTACAGTGTTTCCGGGGTTTCATACATGACGGACAGGAAATTTTTTTGACCTATTTTGGTGTTTTTTCAAATTCTATTGCAGTAAATCAATTTTTAAAAAGTTTGGAATTGATCTCTATTAAATTATCTCGACAATAGTATGCAAAATATCTTGATTCCGTGAACTAACAAGGCTATAATAATAAAAATAGCCGCCAAAATGAGGCGAAAGAAATTTTTCGATCGTAAAGCACTCTCTGATGCTTCGCATCATGAGTCATGCAATATAATTTTTAACTCAAGAGACAATTAATAATTTTATCAACTAGTTTATAGTTTTAAAATAAAGTCGAATACGCAAAATAATTATTTTAGTTGAATAAATAATTTAAATTGAGGTTTTAATAATTGACATCTAAGGTATTGGTTTCTGACCCTTAGAATTTCTTATGTGGCAGTTTCTGACCCTTACAACTGCTGCTGATCATAGCTCCTTTTTTTTTTTGAACTCCTAAATAACAGAAAAAAAAAGTTAATTTTGTTAAAAAAATATTATTCAACTAAAACCGTTATAATAATTTAAACACTAACGAAATTGACACGATTTTAACAATAATTTTTACTCCTAACAGTATTACTCTAAGAATTTTTACAATAACAGTATTATACTTCAAAAAAGTATTTTCAAGTCCCTTAAATATAATTTTTTATTGATAAAAACTAATAATTAATGTTAATTTATCACGACACATGAAAAATAGTAACTAACGAAAGATAATGATAAATATTGTTATTTTTAGATTTTATACACATGTCACTAAACAGATAACCTTACTTGTTGTAGGTTAAAATTTGAGGGTCAACAACTGCATCATATCTTTAAAATTGATCCTAGTTATTGACCCTCATATTTTAATAATATAAATTATTTAAATGTGTATTACAAATATTTTAACATTAATTTTATTTAACTATTAACCTGTATATATATATTTTTAATTATATTTTTATACTTACATGGTGAATACTGCACAGATCGAATTGTCGTATCTACTAACCTAAACAACTTAGATAACAACAAAAAAATGGCTTCCACTGTCACCGTAGCTTTAAAAAATTTTTTTTCTTCAGTTTACGCTTTTTATACTTTTTTAATTGCTATTCATTAGACACAAGATTGTTTACCTTAAATTGAGAAAAAAAAATTTTTTTTTATTTAAAAAATAGTTTTTTTATTAACTTATAAAAAAGTTGAAAAGGTCAGAAACTGGAGCAGGGTCAATATCAAGATCCTTTACCTTAATGTTCTAAACGAAAAAAAAAAAAAAAAAAAAAAAAAAAAAAAAATACTCGTCTTTATTCGATCAAATCCTACTAGAGCATTTTTTTCTTTTTTGATTATCCAAATTTAAAATATTTATAATCATTTTCTTAATATCCGACAAATTTAAATTTTCATCTACAACCATGCAAAGACTATATATAATTAAAAAAACATTTAGTTCTTGTTTATTTTTTTATAAATTACAGGAGTATTTTTTTTAAAGTAAACTTTTTTTTATTTGAACAAAATAAATAATTGAAAATAACTTTTTTCAGAATTACATTTTTCTTATAGACTTCTTAAACTTAAAACTTTTTCATTAAACTTTAAATGAAAATAAAACTTGGACAAAATAAAAACTATTACAAACAGACTTACATTAAGTTATACAAATACATATGTACAATTTGAATGAATCTTTATCGTATTTACCAAATGATTTAATATAAATTTATATTTACAAAATTAATAACGTTTTTAGATAGTTTTACTGGTCCACAAATTACAGAGATCACATTTGAATCTGAATGATTTTTTTTTTTCATTTCTGCAGATGTTTCTTTATAATTTGACTTTAAGCAATTATAATGTACATGCTTTTCATAGATTTCGCACATTATCCATCCAGGATTACGATCAATTTCTCCCTATCCACAACGGAGACATTGATCATGAACACTCAATAATCCTGTTAAAATATCTTCTTTCAGCTTTTCTCTCATTTGCATTGGATCGAAATCACTAATAATGTACACATTACTTTTTAAAATTTCTTCAATGAAATGAAATCCATATACTTCGCAATTGAAAGAGTCAGTCTGAATTGGATATTGATTTGTTGCAATTGTCCATTTTTTCTTTTTAGATAAGGAAAAACTTTTTCATAACAAAATATAAAATTTTCTACAATACTGTCTTTTTGTCGAGATTTAGTTGTTAGTGGATCCACGTAATAAATTTGATGCGATTTTACATCTACGTAAAGAAGAGTCCAGTGAGAATCATTTATATTGAGTGATAAAATCAAAGAAGTTTTACCACTCCACAAACCGTTTAAAATTTCAAAAAAGTTTTCCCCAACATTGAAACATCGTTTTGATAGAATATAATAACTCATTTCACAAGAAGTATTGCCAACACAATGATTGAAACGATATCTTGTAACAGCTATATTTGAATAATAATCAATAATTCCATTGGACAACCAATTATTATTGTATAATGTATAATAATCTTCACCCATTAAATACAGATATTTATTGGTATCAGCATAATCCCGATGATAGGCTACAAAATAAAATTCCATCAGTTCAGGAGCAAAGTAATAATCATCATCTTTGATTGTCCAATTAGAATTAAAATTCAAAACAGATCTTCGGATAGTAATAGCAGCTTTTTCAATAATAGTCGCATCTTCGATATTTTTCTTCTTTTTATGCCTTGACCACGGTTTCAATATTCTTTTGACTTTAAATTATCCGGTTCACTTATATGCTTGTGTTGTTTTTTCGCAGCTTTAACGTAGCTCTTCGGTTCTTCCAGCCCCAACTGATTGTATGAGCTGCGTAATGAAACTTCAATAGTGTCAATGAAACGTCCAGTTTTTAAATTATTGACATCTACTATTTTTTCCAACGCCCTGTCTCCCTAGTTTCCCAAAGCTCTTGCCAGAGCACAAAAGTCTCCTCACGTTCGCGGGTTCTCACGTCTCTCAAAGGTCCTTCGCCAACCCGCCGGGCATCCCAGATCCGCTTCCTTTCGAGACCTAGTAGGTTGATTGGAATTACACCTGAGATGACCAACAGTTGTCTCCGAGACCTTCGATAGGCCGCCTATCATAGGCGCAAGCTATCTTCAGCGCACTTCTTCGTTGTATCGATGCCAATTGCTTCCGATATTTCTCTACTTTGAGTGCCTCTCCTCATATCTCTACTCCGTGATCGAGTTAGTGACACCCATGAGAGCTCGTTTGCTCCTTGATCCCCCGACATTTGGCATAAGCCGGGAAGGATTTACCACCGTCGTTAAATTTTTTTAATAGATCAATTTGTTCATTTATCCCAAGATATATATTAAATGGTTGGATGTATTCTCTGATGTAAGGATGATCATCATTGGCCTCAGCTTTTCGAAATGTAATATCAACCACATCATTTGGATCACGGTCATTTTTACTGAGTACTAATGACCGAGCTTTCCTAATTTTATTGCTAGAGTGAGTAAAATGGTGATTACCATCACTCTTAACAAGGCCTTTGTTCATCTCATTAACTAATGAATTACGAACCGATCGTGGCTTCTCATGCTTTAACCGGTCCTGTAATTTTATCCGTTCAGATCCACGTAATTCGTAAGCCAAGGAAAGCTGATGGTTTGTTGAACCCGATGTAGAAAAAATTTTGATGCTGGTAGTGAGACCAGTTGTAGTTCCATGAAATTCAAATTTTATGCAAGATTCTGGTTGACGACAAAATCCGTAGTCACGAAATTTGAAATTATCACCAGGTACAAATTTATCAAAAACAAAAAAGCAATTTATGTTAAATTTTGTTGGCAAAAGAGTACGTAACTGATGATAAACTAGATCAGAACTAATGACATCTTTATGAAGAAGTTCAGCTAAAGGTATTTTTAACGTGCCTAAGTAATCCTAATCCTAAAATTAAAATAGATGAAATAAAAATAAGTGTGAAGTTAACTAAGTATCGAATTATCGCAAAAATATGGTCCCTGATTCCTTATTGGCTAAAGAACCAAGCGCGCAATTTAAATTCCTAGTTATTTCTTACTTTTAGATTTCGGTTATCATCGTTCTTATGTGAAGATATTGAAGATTTGCTGAACTGATGACTCAACTGTCTAACCAACTCTTCAGTATTATTCACATCTTCTTTAGAATCGAATGCTGCATTAGTAAAAGAGATTTCTTTCAAATTAGAATCTTGAAAACTAGTTTTTTTTTGTCATTATTGTTGTCGTTGTTAGGATTGTTTGGTTGATTTTTTTTTAATTCCATCTGTCTAATAATTTTGTTTTTAAAGTCGTTTCGATTGTTTTTCCAAGCAAAGTATAAATTAACTTTAAATTTACTACTTTCATGTGGTTGTAATTTAAAATAATCACAAAGATCCGAAAATAGTTTTGAACTATAAGTTGGATTTTCACCGATATCATCAATAGTATTAGCTAATGATAATGCAGCAAAATAAGTCTTAGTAATATCGAATTTCATAGTCATCAACAAATTTGTTTTCAGAATATAATTAGCACTGATCTCAAGTTAAAATAAATTGCAGAAATAAAAATTAATTCATGTAAGATCAGAACAGTATCTACAATTGACATTTTTATTACCTTTTATCAGTAAAAAGATTGACCAATTAAAAATCATATTATGACCAAAAGATTCGATAAAAGAAATTTTAAGAAGTAAAATATTGTTTAAAAATATTTTTAATACTTTTTATTTTTATACTTTATGTTAATTTTTTATACTTTTTTATTTATAAAAAAAATACGGATAATGTAAACCCTGATTAGAAAAAAAGATTTGAAACGATTCGAAATGACTCAAAGCGATTAAAAACGATTCAACTTGACAAGTATATAGATTTTGCATGGGTTGAATCGTTTTTAATTTTTTTTTTTAATACGGGAACAGTTAAAAAAAAATAATTATTAAAAATATGAATGAATATAAGAGTTCTATTACTTGTAAAGGAATTTACTATTTGCTGAAAAAACTTTCAACACAATTCTTTGAAATTAAGAATAACTTAGTTTTCCTTTAGAATAATTCTAATGTTTTTCAGCAAATGTTGATTCAAATCTATTTTATTTTTTTTTACTTTTTAATAATAAAACTTTAAAAGTGATATTTATTTGTTTTTGGAATAATACAAAAAATTACCAAAATTAATCTTTTATGCCGTATTTAATTAAAAAAACTTTATTTTAACAGTAATGATGGTGATTTTTAAAATTTCAAATTCTTTTCAGCTCCGACGAGTTGGCGCTACGTCTTTTATCGCACGATCTAGACGACTACATTTCTGAAATGGAAGTTGACAAAGATTGTCAATCCCAAAATTCTGAACTTACACAAAAAGCCTCGATTTCATCATTTATAATCAACTCTGACATTCTTTCTTTAATCAAACCACTACCGTGTCAAAAAGACTCTTCTGCGTTCTGCAAATCAAATTTGCCAAACGATAGTGACGTGCATAAGATAATCGGCATCTGGAACGGTAAAACAGAGTCTCCACGTCGTCGAAAAATACCTCAATTTTCCGCGAATCCAGGCAGTAGTAGTTCTTTTCATAAACAAATTTCGAACTTAGCAAATTTAGGTTCCGGCCTTTCAAATTCAGCTATCAACCCATCTAGATCAACGTCATTTCCTTCAGAATCCACTCAAGAACTCAATTTACAAAAGCGCCAAGAAAAACGTTCGCATTTTGATAATCTGTACAAAAAATACAATCGTAACAACGACGATGACGAACAAGATCTTCCTAAATCGTTGACCGGCAATAAAGATACTCGCAAAATGGAACCCTTTAGAAACGCGCGTCAGATTAAAGTTCAAGAGCAGCAAAAAGCAAACAAATCAAAATATCAGGGAAAGACTCTTGGTGGCAAGACTGGTGCTAGCAAAGGATTTGTCAATGTGTTCAGCAAACCTGATACAGAAGATAAACCTGAACAATCTGACCGCCCTGATAGTCAAGAAGATATAGACTGTGAAGATGAACGTCTGAAGAACATTGATCCCAAGATGATTGAATTGATACGCAATGAAATCATGGACTCGGGTTCCTTCGTCACGTGGGATGATGTTGCAGGTCTGGAGAAGGCCAAAGATATTATTAAGGAAGCTGTGGTTTTGCCGATGCTGCGTCCTGACATTTTTACTGGACTCAGACGTCCTCCCAAGGGAATTCTGCTTTTCGGGCCACCTGGAACTGGGAAGACACTTATCGGAAAGTGCATCGCTTCGCAGAGCAAGTCGACATTCTTTGCAATTTCTTCCAGCTCGTTGACGTCAAAATGGGTCGGAGAAAGCGAAAAAATGGTGCGCGCGCTGTTCGCAGTTGCACGAGTTTATCAGCCGTCGGTAATTTTTATCGACGAAATTGACTCCTTGCTAAGTCAACGCTCAGATACGGAGCATGAAAGTTCCAGAAGAATCAAGACTGAGTTTCTGATTCATCTAGATGGAGCTACTACGGGTGATGATGACAAGATTTTGCTGATCGGAGCTACTAACAGGCCTCAGGAGCTGGATGAGGCTGCTAGGAGACGATTCGTTAAGCGATTGTATGTTCCATTGCCGGAACTGGAAGCAAGAAAGCAGATCGTCAGGAATTTGTTAGCCAATGAGAAACACAATTTGACAGAAGAAGATATTAAGACGGTCGCAGAAAAGGCAGATCATTTTTCGGGTGCTGATATGACGACATTGTGCAAAGAAGCAAGCATGGGTCCAATTAGAAGCATTCCTTTTGATATGATGGAGAACATTCGGATGGAAGACGTCAGAGGCACCACTATTAATGATTTTTTGGATGCGTTCAAGAGAGTTAGACCTAGCGTCGCACAAGGAGATTTGGTCAATTATGTCGTCTGGGATAGAACTTACGGCAGTGGTACTGCTGAATAGTTTATTTTAATTAAAATTCGTACTTACATTTTTGTTTTGATAGTTAATAGTTTTTATTTTTTACTTTTATATGTAGTATTAAGGTTTTCAATTTTCTAGATAACTTAATCGAAAATTTGTCTATAAGAAGAAATTGCCTTGGAAGTATTAATCAGCAAACTTTTCCTTATGATGTTTCGTAACTAAATAGAATATATTTCGTTACATTTTGATAGTTATGTATGTTCAAGTTATAAAATAACAATATATTTTTCTATGTAACAAAACAGTTGAACAGTATTTTAATAAAAAAAACTTCAATTTCATAAAAATCAACAAATTTTTTATTTTCTATAATTCCACTTAATACTTAAATAAATTATATGATAAACTGATTTCTAAACTTTTTTTATATTAATTATAAAACGCTTTTTTTCTTATGTGTAAGTTTCGGTTTTCACTTAAGAGCTCTTCAAATTATTATCAAGATACAATAAAAATCCGACTATCAATAGTAGTTTGCAAAGCAAACAAACAAAAGTGCATTAATATCTAGACTTGGCTTAAGCTTAGGGTTAAACTTAAAGAATTCGATCACAAGAAACTTTTTTTACATCATGAATTTATTAATGGATAAAAAAAAGTAGGCATAATTTTATCTTTACCCGATAAAAAACGTAAATAGTATTGTCTAAAAGCTACGTCCTTTGGCATAAGGATAGTGTGAATTAGTACCAACGTAGTAGCTTCCAAAAGCGTTCTTATCAACATATTCACCAGCAAGTATCCATGGACTTCGTATTTGTACCAGTTTCAGAATATCAATAGGGAATCCCCAGAATCCAATGTTTGAAATGATGGACTCTGCGAAGTAGATCGGGGCCCTGATATGGCTGCAAACTATGTTAAGATTCTCACAACCAGGTTGTATCCCTCCCCAATTGACATAAAAGTCAACGTGTCCACATTTTTCATTTTTCCCTTCGACAATCGTCTCCGTGTGATAGACGTCTACGAAATCAGCGTCTGTAGCATCTAATTTATCTTCCAAAGGAACATTAATTAGAAATGGTTTCGCCGGATCCAAACCAGTTATTCTGTTGAACTTATCTCTTCCTAGGTAATAACCTGCGATTCCTGTGACATGAGCCCCCAAACTGAAACCAATCGCATGGATATCTCGGACCCCTTCCCCCCTCAGCATTGAAACCATTTTCGCAAGATCAAACCCAACATATCTAAGGCTTGCTACCGCAGTTACATAATCGCTGGCAGCAATAGCCGACCAATTCATCATGATGACATTGTAGTCACCTTGGGTCAAATAATTGTCCTTCATAGAAACTAGTGGCTCCATGTCGGGTCCTGATTGCCACCCATGGACGATTATTTTTGTCGGGTTGTTTACGTTAAAATTCGTAGCCCACGAATTATTGAGATCTTCATAGCTCCATCCAAAGAGCATATCTATTTCTTGATTGGGGAATCTATCGTTTCGCGTGAACAATTGGTATTTTATTAAACTTATATATTGATTACGTACACTTCCAATACAAGCGAAGAATAACAATGAAAAACAGCAAATCCTAGTATTCTTTAAAGTTTGCGAAGACATAGTGAAGCCTTCACTGTTTTCCTACGCGACCTCAACTTCTAAGACACTGAACATAGAACTAATGACTTCTATCGGCAAATAAAGCTTTTATAGCAGATAAGATTGTCCTATAATAATGATTAATAATGTATAATTTAAACTTTGAAATAATAAAGTTTTTATTTTTTAGGGAAAACTTTACATACGCAAAAATATATTAATCATTCCTTACGAGTGTTTTTGAAAATAAATTATTCCTATGAATTTTAAACTTAAACGTTTTTTTGTTAGAACTTTAGAAACGGAAAAAAAATTTTTTTTTAATTTCTTTAGTTTACAGTAAATTGATATTACATTAATCTCGTTAACGTTTAATCATTCGAATACTTCAATAGCCTGATAACCAAATAGATTTTCGGTTTTTTGGAAGATATGACGAACAAAGACCTTACTTTAATGTAATCATTGATAAAATTCTTTGTTATTTTATTTAACTACACTACTCACAAAAATTAAGGAAATAAAAAAAAAATGTAAATTTTTCTTCAATTTTCGACGGGCTGTATTTCAGCGAAAAATGATCGTATCTAATATATACGTTGAGTACCTTAAAAAAAATCGAGTATCTTTTTTTTTCTTTAATGAACATTGAGAAATTGTCAGAGTATCTCTAGAAGAAGATCCTCTGAAAATATGAGCTCTTAATGTTAATATTTAGAGGTGGCATTTTGTAACTTTCTATTTTCCATTTAAATAACATAGTGAAATATTATTTTAAAATTCGAAATTTTAAAACGTGATAACGAGTTATTTTATCGGTAAAATCAAACTCGACCTTATGGGAAATTAAATGCTCTACAAAAAAGTTTGAATTGATATTTGTCGAAAGTCAAGCCATTTCAAAGATATCGAGCCTCAAACTTCAAACTGTTAAAAATTACGCTTTGTTTTTTTCTTAAACACAAAAAAATCAATTTATATGGATTAATGACCTATTATTATTAACTTGAGGACAAAATATGCATATATTCAATAGAATGCATATCTAAAATCTTTAACAGTTTGAAAAATGCTAATTTTTATTAATTTTCAGCGAAAAGTATTTACTTATGAGTCATTTCATGTCAAATCGACTAATAGTTGGAATCAATCTCTTTCGATTTGGACAAATTTTAGTCAGAAATTTCTTTTATCATACAACAAAATTCTGCGAAAAGAAAAAAAATGAAAAAATTTTTTTCAAAAGATATACAAATTCAAAATTTTACAATTTTTCTAGTTTTACAACTTTCTTTTTGTAATGTCTCGAACGCTATTATAGACACAGGAATCACCTTTCGTTTGTTTGAAAAGGGACACTTGAGGCTATACAATTAAGTGTGTAAACCTTTCATAACTTTCGATCAGCCTGACCGATTTCATTGCGGTTGGCGCCATTTGAAAGGGCCTTGACCAAACATAGATTTTGAATACAATTTGGACCCATTCGAATCGGTAGATTTTGCGAAATCTAAAAAAAGCTACAAAAATAAATTTTTTAGAATGTGGTTTCTTTTGGAATAACTTTTAAATGCTTCCACCAATCGATTTCAAAAACTATTCAGCTCCTAATATAAAAAAAAACTACGGTGATTGCCGTCAGCTCGATCGAAAGCGGTTAATTCGTTCGTGAGTAATCGTTGAAAAAAAAAAACGAAAAAAGTGTTTTTTCGGAATTATTTCGAAATTCTTAGTTTGATCGATTTAAACTTGAAAATTCTTTATGAGGCTTTAAAAACTGCGTCTAATGCTGCCAACCGCGTAAAAATCGATTTATTCATTCAAAAGTTATTGCGGTTTGAAAATTAAAAAAATAGTGTTCTATCAAACTCTTACCAGATTTTTGAGCTCGGAGAGCTCAAAATGACACGAAAATTATATTTTTCAACTCGTATTATTACGAATATCGTTATTATTATTATTATGTATTATAATAAATATAAAGGTGTACATTTTTTTTGTATTGTACACGGAAAGAAAACTGTATGAAAAATTACGGTAAAAACATCGTAATTTTTAGTATAGAATATTGTAGTGCCGGACCTAAACTCAAACATCGTAGTTTTTACGATGCAGCATCGTAAATTTCTATTACTCACATTAAAAAAAAGCTTAGGTTACCGAAAAAACTAATTTTGCATCACCGAGGAATCGAATCCGGAGTCCTCTCTGCCACAGGCCCAAGGTTTATCCCCTCACGCTATCAGAGGCAGTTCTAAATCTTATGTTCAGTCACATAATAAGACCCTCCAAACAGTAGTTGGTCATCTTTTGGTGGTAGTGCCGCAAACTACTGGACTCTGTCTTTCTTTTATTAAAACATATAGTATGCGTCCTTATTCACTTACTCTTACTGAAAAAAAATTTACTAAATAACATCGTAATTTTCAATGATTCAAATTGTATTCTGTAGACGGCAGCATCGTAAAATCAAGATACTAAAAGTATAGTCCTGGATTACGATATTAATATTGTAATTTTTCATATATTTTTTTTCCCGTGTAGCTAGAGAGAGCTCTTCGGATGAAGAAAGCTCCGGAGATGACGAGGTAAAAATTGGCTGGAGAATAGTAGTTTACCGGATCCTAGCACAGTAGACGTGGTGAGAGTAGACTACCCCACGGAAGTGAAAAAGGAGGTTTGCACTGTTGCACCAGTAGTCATCACTTCTATTAGATTTTTGAGTTCGAAGAACTCAAAAGCATAGAAAAGCTATCTCTTTGATCTTGGAGAACTCAAAATAACACATAAATTGTATTCTTGAGCTCGAAGAGCTCAAAAACGTCGTAAGCGCAATTTTAAGCGCCTAGGTCTGAAATTAACGGGAAGTTGCAGGGATGGCCTTCAGGGACAACCGTTTTCCTAATTTTTTTGTTTTTTTTTGTAGTTTTCTGAGGATCACTCCAGACCCAAGTATGATAAAAAAATTTCATGGTCATATCTGAAAACTAGATACTTAGGAGCTACAATTTGTTTTTAATTTTTTTTTGCTGTACGACCATTTGCCTCGCAGTTACAGCTCGTTGAAAATCACCCAAAAATTTGGAAGTTTTTTTTATATCTCTTAATTTTTGTGACTAGTGTAATTAGATTTAACTATCTTATTTGTTGTTAACCATTGAGAAAGGGTGATTTATGAGTGTTAAATAGTTCGAGCCATTATTGTTAGACATCCATTTAGATATCCTCATAGGTCGTATCATCCCGACTACTCAATTAAATACCTACTGGTGCGGTTTCCACCATCTTGAACAAAGGCTTTACTTCAAGTATCTAGTTCTAAAACTCGAAACCACATAAACATAATATTGTGCTATCGTCACGCAGGACATAACATATGGTCTTTACGGTCAACCGTTTTCCTAATTTTTTTTTCAATTATTAAAATTGATTTTTATTTAAGTGAACAATAGTCTTACTACTCATAAATCCACTGTAAAATAATTCAAACTGAAATATTATTCTATTTCGGTTACCGAATTACTTTTTGTTGAACAGTTATATCTTCATCGATATTGTAAAATCTAATACGATTCTATGAGATTCTTGAAATTTTCTTATTTTTTATGTGTGATCTTTCAGAAATTCTCGAAAAATAGTTATTTTTGTCAGCGAAAGATGTCATCAAATTATCTCATTAACTTTTAATCATGACAATAAAGTTTAGAACCTGATGCAACAATCAGAAATATTGACTTATGTCAAATTCAAAGTAAAAAATTTTTACTTTTGAATGTGTATATCTGGTGATAATTACAGTTTTTTTTTTGTGAAACGTTACTTAACTTACACCAAATCGCTGAGAAGTAAGTGAGATATCGAAACATGGTGTCTATGATAATTATAATTATCTTTCAAGTGATGATAATAATTGAGTTTCATTAACTTGGTCAAAAAGAATTTAATTGATCTAAAAATACTTACTCTGACGTTTTGACACGTCGATACATTATTATTTTTACTAACGATAATCATTAGCTTTCGAGTAAATTACTTTAGAACCACTCAAACTTGAATGCTAGAAAACATTTCTTTCAAAAATGGTTAAAATTTTTGTGTTCATTATTTTTGCTGTCTTTCACATTGGTGAGTACTTTTTTATTGTTATTACAATAATTTAAGGAGGAATAACACTTATATGTTTCTTCAGGAGCAACTAAAAGTCTTCACGAAACAGAAATCAATCAGACTGATGGCATTTTCGATGAGGATGTCAAATACTTGGCTTTCGTAACTTCCGGTGATTTATATTCTTGTTCATGTGTAATTATTGGAGAAAGGCATTTGTTAGCAAGTGCATCATGTGTAATGAGACATGAAAATAATCTAGAAATAATCGTTGGTGTTATTCCGTACACTGATGATTATTATAATAATTACGGCACCAGATTTACTGTGGTGAAAGTAACATATGATGACGGACATTTGGCAAAATTGCTTCACAAACACATTAATATGCATAATAATTTTGCTGTGCTTTCCGTAAGTAGCTTCATTTATTTTTATTTAGAGTCGTTAAATTTTAAAAAACATCCCTTGTAGAAATAATCAAGTTTTCACTCGATTCTAACCAGTAATTAGAAAGTAACTGGCAAGTCTAGTTGAACTGGCCAGTTACTAGTCAAAAGCTCGATTTTATTTCTATTAGGGATACTTTTTCAAGAACAAAAATATTTTCTTCAAAATTTCACTCTTTGATAAACTCAATGATAAACAAAAAATTTTCGGAAGAAATTTACTTATAACGGAACACTTCGTTGTTTTCAAGTAAAATACACATAAATCCTTTGTCCGACAATTTAATTCTTGATTTAAAGAGAAAAATTTCAAACCAAGGATATTATTTTGAAAAAATTAATCATTTCGCTTCAAGCAGAAAAATTTATGAATTAATTCAAATGTTTTAGAAACAGATAAAAATTTCTTAGTTAAAAAATTTTTTTTATTTGATTCAAAATCATCAAGCTTCTCGAAATTATGTTCTTGGTTCAAAATAATACAGCTACTAGATTATCAAGCTCGAAAATGTATAAAAATTGTATTTTAAGTTCGAACAGCTCATTCGAAATTTCTTGAGCGTTTTCAGCTCGAATTTAAACAACATTTCTATTAAAAAATTTTCCGAAGAAAAGTAAACCATCTCGATTCAAAATAATATTATTATTTACACAGAAAGAAATAAAGTCTTGAGTCAAGCGTAAATTTTCTTAAATCAAGAAAATCTTAAGGAAGATTGAAAATTTCTTAAATGAAGTTAAAATTTCTTGAACAAAATTAAATTTTTTAAGCCAAAAAAATTTCTTCTTGCTCCAAAATAACTTCAGTCTTCGTTACAATCTTCTTGGTTCAAGAAATTTTTTTTTCTGTGTACAATTGCTTGATTCTTTATGCATAGGTTTTCTAATTAATCCAAGAGTATTTTTTTTTTAATTAATAAACAAAGCAATTCCGAGTCAAAGCGTAAAACAAGCGTTAAAAACAGAAATTTTCTTGGTTCAAGACATAAAATTTTTTTTTATGTATCTCTTTTATTTGAACTTTACTATAGTAGACTTTATCATTATTTTTTTAGCTCAATGAAAATTTACCAATAAGTAATAGAGTCAAAATAGCAAAATTACCAACCGAAAACATAAAGCTAGATGAAAAAGCTAATATTTACGGGTGGTTTCAAACATGTTCTAAAAGATCACCTACAAGAATTATCAGTGTACCACTGACAGTCGTAAATCGACGTAATTGTAAAAACATTCAGAATGATGAATTTTGTGGCAAAACAAAGAGTGTTCAAAAGGTAAAAGATGAATTATCTTAGTACAGTTAAACATAAATGATGGAAAAACAAGATTTTTATTTTCTCTTTAATTTTGTAGACCATACGTTCTTCACCAGTAATTAAAAATGGTACAATCATCGGTTACACGGCATTTGAATGTCCAGAGGACAGTGACAATCCTATTACAAATGTTTATAATTCATTGTCGTTTATTAATCAGGCTGTAGAGAATTCTGCCGTATTATAATGGAAACACAAAAGTGGTAATCGACATTTAAAAAAACGAGTTTTGAGCTTTAGATCCTAAAATTTGAATATGCCCTCATTATAATTCAGGATTACAAATAAAAAATTTGTATAATTCAAAAGTACATAATCCCAATAATTAATCAATAAAATTTCCAGTAGACATAAATTTACCGAACATTTTGTAATTTATTGGTATATACTATCTACTTTGATCCTAATATTTATCCAGAAAAGAAGAGGAAAAGTTAATTAGAAGTGCAATATTAAGATGACTTTGAACTCGGAATTAAAATCATCAATATTGATGATTTTAATTCATGAATTCATTTGTTATTATCTGTATTAATAATTTTTCAAATTGTCTATTAATTCAATCTGTCAAAATAATTCCTTAATTATTTTGTAATAGTGTACTTGCTGAATTTTTATGGTGACAGAACATCATAAATAAATATGGAATTAAGCTCATGATTTATAAGAATTTATTTATATTTTATGATTAAATAAAGTTTTCTCTGGTAATTTATTTTTTATTTTCCGTTATTAATTCTATAATGCAAAAAAAGTTTACTAAAAACAAAAATTTAATAGTCAATAATATGGATTTTTTTAGCACTTTAGATTTCTTCAAAAATAACATTAAACAATTTTTCAACGATAAGTTATAATTCTTTAGAATAAGTTAAAAATTTAAGGAATTAGTATTATGTTCACAATTGAAAAGCCATTAAATTTTTTTATCGTTGAAATATTTAGCTATTAATAGACGATACTCGAAAGAACTAAATCGTTATATTGTTTCACTTTCTACAAAAAAAAAAAAAAAAAAAAAAAAAAAAAAAAAAAAAAACATTCCACGTATATATCACACATAAATCAAAATAATTATTTCCTTTCTGATGGAGTAACTCATTATATGTTAAAGAAAAAAAATGGACGCAATTTTCAATATGTATACATAGTTTGTAAATATTTTACTAACGCACAATTTTTAACATAGTAAAAAAATACGATGCTTTTATATCTTGATACGATTTGCAATAGAATTGTTATAGTTATTATGGAATTGGTTTTTTTGATGAATTATTACAACAACTATTTCTTCAACAGTTTAAAATGATACACCAATGCTGAGTATTGTAGATAAATTTATAGTAGAGTCATTACGTTATCATTATTGTTTCTGTAAAGAAGAATATAACAATTACAAGGGTAAAACCCATGGGTTTTACATGCAGGCTAAACCCTTGCAGTTACCTAAGATTAATAAAAACATATCATGCAAGAACTCTAAGTACGTAGCAATTAAGTATTCTCCCTGATTAAAAAAAAGTATTGAAAAAGATTGAAAATGAATGTAAATGAATCTAAACGAATTCGCCCAATGCAAACTGTATATCTATATATACATACAATATAGATATACAGTTGCATAGGTCAATACTTTTTTTTAATCAGGGCTAACCAATTACCACAGACATTAAAGTCTTTAAACTTAAAAAATAAGATTAATAAGAAAAAAATAATAAATTTGATTGTAACACTTAGTCACTAAATCACAGATTTCTTATTATAGTATATTTTTTTTCTTACATGTTTGTAAATGATACTTGTTTTCATGAGAAGCTCTGTTATATTGTTAATTAATTTTTTACCAGACCTATATACAGGTATTAAATGTAACACCTCTATAGGAGCATACCTTGTATGTATATACTTTTGTATCCTGGTAAATAAATTAAATAAATATTGTTTTTACTATTTTTAAAATTGAATAATATTTACTAGATTGACACTCATATTAATTAATACTGACTAATTTCAATGTATTTATATAAATTTTTTAAGGGTTACAATCAAAAAGTGAAGATAATATAAAGTAAATACCAAAATTACCCATAGGTGTTGGACTTTTTAAAAAAAAAATATTATCACTCCACTTTCAATATAAACTCATTTTGAATTTAAATAAGTCTTTTCATTACACCATTTTATTATTAGAAATATTTTTATTTTAAGTCACTACTTAATTTTGGTAAACATCACAGCGCGTGGCGGTCAAGTGTAACGATTTTTTTTAACGATATTAGAATATGTTTTTTGTTATACTCGCTCCAAAAGTTCAACTTTTGAGCGCTGGATGGCGGCTGTAAAAGGACTCTTTTCTAGAGACTCTACCATACCGTCTTTTTTTCACGGCCTAGGCCGTAAAGTTTTACCCCCTCCTTTTTTTTACGAACTTTTCGAGTACACCCAGATAGAATTGAGAGAGATTGTAAAAAAAAAGTCACATTCTAGTGTACCGATCAATGATTGTGAGTAAATTTTGAGCAATTACTATTGAGCGGTGCTAAGTATTTCTCTGCTGGCAGTTTATTATGAAGCGGACTTAATGTTAATAAAATAACAACCACACCATAAATAAATATTAAAAATTAGGAAAACGGTTGACCCTACAGGCCATCCCTGCAACTTCCTGCTGATGGTTCCATACTTAAGCGCTCAAAATTGCACTTATTACGTTTTTGAGCTCTTCGAGTTCAAAAATATAATTTTCGTGTCATTTTGAGCTCTCCGAGCTCAAAGAGATAGCTTTTCTAGGCTTTTGAGCTCAAAAGTCTGGTAGAGATTTAATAAAACACTATTTTTGAATTTTCAAATCGCAATAACTTTTGACTGAATGCACCGATTCTCACGTTCTTGGCGGCGATCGACGCGGTTTTTAAGGCCCCATAAAGAACTTTTAAGTTCGAATTGATCGATCTAGGAATTTCAAAGTAATTCCAAAAAAACACTTTTTTCGAATTTTTTTCGACAACGATAACTCACGAACGAATCAACCGATTTTGACCGGACCGGCAGCGGTCGACGTGGTTTTTTAAGGTTAAGAGCTGATTAGATTTTGGAATTGATCGGTA
>JZSA01002792.1:0-36162 GCA_000956155.1 Cotesia vestalis | reverse complement strand
TTTTATATATATATATATATATATATATATATATATATATATATATATATATATATATATATATATATATATATATATATATATATATAAATCTATTATATACAAAATAATAGTTAATGCAGTTGATTAAAATTTGATAAAATTTATAAATCAATAAATTTATTTCAATTTTATTGTAGGTTATTACTGGAGAATGGAAAGGTTTTACAGGTAAACCAATTACAGATGTTGTTAATATTGGCATTGGTGGTTCCGATTTGGTAATGAAGCTGTGTGCTAAACTGTATTTGATAAATAGTGAAGATTGCATTTTAAAAATAAAATAATTCCAATTGTTTTTACAGGGTCCTCTTATGGTAACCGAGGCATTGAAGCCTTACCACTGTGGACCGAGAGTTCATTTTGTCAGTAACATTGATGGTACGCACATAGCTGAGACTCTAAAAATATTAAATCCAGAAACTGCTCTTTTTATTATTGCATCCAAAACATTTACTACTCAAGAGACGATTACCAACGCTACTTCAGCAAAATTATGGCTCCTAGAACACCTGAAAAATGTAAGCTTTTTTGTGTTATAAAGTATCTTTATTTTATCAATAACAAGTTCAAAAATATAGGAATCAGCGGTAGCATCTCATTTTGTTGCATTATCAACGAACAATCAAAAAGTCAAAGAGTTCGGAATTGATGAAAAGAACATGTTCGGTTTTTGGGATTGGGTTGGTGGACGTTATTCTTTATGGTCAGCAATTGGTTTATCAATTTCACTAGCTATTGGATTTAATAACTTCAAAAAATTATTGGACGGAGCAAATTTTATGGATCAGCATTTTCGTACTGCTCCATTACATCAAAATGTATTCTACAATTTACTTTATTATTATGATTATAATTATTATTCAATGTATACATGTAATCAAAAGTATCATTAATATTTTTAGGCGCCTGTCATTCTTGCTTTGTTGGGAATTTGGTACCACAACTTTTTCAAAGCTGAAACTCATTCACTCTTACCTTATGATCAGTATCTTCATAGATTTGCTGCTTATTTCCAACAAGGTGATATGGAAAGTAATGGAAAATATGTTACTCGTTCGGGAACGACAGTAAATTATACTACTGGACCAATTGTCTGGGGAGAACCTGGCACCAATGGTCAACACGCATTTTATCAATTAATTCATCAAGGTACTAGATTAGTACCAGCAGATTTCATTGCTCCTGTGCTATCTCATAATAAGGTAATTTGCATCTAAAATTTTCAAATTTGTACAACTATTTATTAATTTTCATACAAAATGTAACATCTAAAGTTTTTTAATACAGGTTCAAGGTGATTTACATCACAAAATATTACTTGCTAATTTTCTTGCACAAACTGAGGCTCTCATGAAAGGAAAAAGTGTTGATCAAGCACGAGAAGAGCTTCTAAGCTCCGGATTAAGTTCGGAACAAGTAAATTTCATACTACCACATAAAATTTTTGAAGGTAATCGGCCAACAAATAGTATCCTGGTAAAAAAAATTACTCCCTTTACTTTGGGTGCATTAATCGGTAAGTTTATGTAATTATGATAAATATTTATGTATTACTTACCATATAATTTTTATATTATTTTTTAGCAATGTACGAGCACAAAATTTTTGTACAAGGAATAATTTGGGATATAAACTCTTTCGATCAATGGGGGTAACGATTTTGTTTTCATTATTTATTAACTTGTTTTATAGAACTGATTAAATATTAATAGATTATGAACTATTTTTTCAGTGTTGAATTGGGAAAACAACTTGCTAAAGCTATAGAGCCAGAATTAAATAATAAAGATAAGATAACCAGCCACGACGCATCAACTAATGGTCTAATAGATTTTATCAAGTCCAACAGTTAAATAATAATACAAATTTCTGATTTTCCCAGTTAGCACAAGCGAAACGAAGTTCACGTAAACCTGCGGCCGGAATTTGACGTAAAGTTTACGCTAACAGTGGCGCAACAGTTATACTTATAACAGTTGACGTGAAGTTAACGTTAACTTTCTGCAACTTCGCGTTAACTTTGAGCAAACCTTTCGGAAAATTCCGGCAATAGATTTACGCTAACTTGATGCGTAAGTTAAAGTCAAGTTCTGGGAAACTGTTGCAAATGCAGAGGTTGACGCGAAGTTAACATAAAAGTGACGTAAACCATTGAACATCAACTTGGTTGATGGTCAACCTGTGCTAACTGGGTGAGTACTGTGCCTTGTTTGCACTGCAATTTATCATCATTCAAAAAGGTTTGACCGTTCGTAATATAATAGTGGCGCCCCGAGTATCTATACCTAGAAGATTAAGTTCTTTCTAATGATCCTTTCTTTTATGTTTGCCATCAGATAACATTTAACTATTCAATCTTTCACACCCAGGTACTGTGCTTTGTTTGCACTGCAATTTATTATCATTAAAAAAGGTTTTACCATTCGAAAAATAATAGTGGCGCTCCGAGTATCTATACCTAAAAGATTAAGTTCTTTTTTTTTTGTGTTTTTCATTAGATAACATTTGACTATTCAATCTTTCACACCCGGTTACTGTGCCTTGGTTGCACTGCAATTTATCATCATTAAAAAAGATTTGATCGTAAAAAAGATCCACCGTATCATAAACATATCATCTGTATCTGTGTCAAATGAAGTTAAGTCGGACTTTTTTTTATTTTGGTATTTCGTTGAAGAAAAACCGAATTTTTTAAAAATCAGTTTATTTATCAGTGTAGGAAAAAAACTTTGGTATTCTCCACACAGATATATACCAGTTTTTTTATTGGAGGGAAAAATTTCCCAGGTGGAAAAAATCTTATTTTTCAGTGTGCACGTCACACAGCTCGTCTGCTAGAATAATCTCCAAGCGTTTGTTAAACGTTTTTTTTTTTGACAAAAAAATACTTTGTTTTACTCAATTTGGCTTAAAGAACACCGAGAGATGACCTGGTGCACGTAATATAGCCTATCTACGTGAACAACCTCCAACCATTGGTCGAAAATTCATTTTTATGCCTAAAAATCCTCCTTTTTTATTAATGGAAGCTTGAAAATACCCTGAGACGACCTGGTGCAAGTCACGCAGCTCGTCTGCAAGGAGAGCCCCTATACAGTCGAGTCGCGTTATGAGCCCAGCTAGTTGTCTTCTTCTTCTAACCAGACTCGCGTTTATAAGAGAGAGACACTAAGAGGGCTCACAACGCGACTCGACTGTACGTTTATTAAAAGTCAACTTTTTGCCCAAAATTACTCCAGTAAGTTAAATCTAATCCAAATATTTCGACTCGGACACTTAGGTCGTGATTTCTTTTGCCGTAAGCAAAGTTACGCCCCCTCCTCCCCTGCAGACCTTTTTATACTTTCGATAATCCACAAATTTGAACCTGAAACTGTGACGAATAGAAGTTGTCAGCGCGTTTATACGGGATTTGCAATAAGCAATGAAATACTTATCGTTTTTTGGAATCACGTTCATTTAATAAAATATCTCTTTTCAAATTAATTTTTTTTAATATCAATTGAGAATATTTAATATTGAATTTCTTAAAATTTATTATGTTTATTTCTTGGTCACTAAGAAAATACCAACAATCAATCCGTAGAGACCAAGAACTTCCGCGAAAATTAGAATTAGAATCAAGCCGACGAATAGGCGAGGTTGTTGAGCGACACCTCTGACGCCGGCATCTCCAACAATGCCGATAGCGAATCCAGCCGCTAATCCGCAGAATCCAACGGCTAACCCACCAGATAATTGCATAAATGCACTGAAAATTCAATGAATAAATGATTTGAATTGAGAATATTTCCATTGATATTTAAAAACTTACTGGTAAAGTGAGTAGCCATCAGAAGGTTTCTTTATATCTTGGGTTATTAAAATTGCAATAACCAATCCGTAGATCGCTAGTACTCCAGCCATAACAACTGGAAGGATCGATTTCATGATCAATTCCGGTCTCATCACTGACATTGCAGCGATTCCTGTTCCTGATTTAGCCGTCCCATAAGCAGCTCCTAGTGCTGAAATGAAGAATTCTACATTAAATAAAATAATCTAAAAAAGTACGGACACAAAATATACGAATTTTTACGATCCCAGTCGCATTTACGCTAACGGGGTATAATTTAAAATTGCTTACAGCTGAGAATCACTGCAGCTGCTGCACCCAATCCTCCAAAGAATGGTCCATATATTGGACATACTTCTGCTGAACATTCTGGCATTTTTTGTTATTCACTAGATAATCCACCAAAATCTTTATTGAAAACGATCGGTAAATACTTTAAATCTACGAATAACGATCTTTAAAAGTCTGAGTTAGTTTATAAACTGACTTCGAATAGTACGTAATCATCACGTCAAGGCAATTAGTTAATTACCCAAGATACCTCAAGTTGTCACTAGATTACACATAGCTTCAAATTGATAAGGTAGCACAAGACTTTATTTATCAAAATTACACCCACTATAATTTAAGAAATTTTTTATAAGAGACTACTTATCAATCAAAATAATACTTGAGAAAAGTATTTTGAAAAAACAAAGTAGAAAGTTGTCTTAAAAGTACTAGAAATTTTCAAAACAATTTTTTTTGAATTATCAAACGGTTTAAATATTATTGTTATTATTGATTTCTCTGAAATTCTCTAATCCATTAAGATAATATTGCTGACGAAATATTTAAAAGATAACGACTTTATCGGATTTATGGTAGGTGAATATATCTATTATAAATTTGATAATCAGGCTTATTGTTGTAATAGATATACATTGAATGGAACCTTGAATCAAAATATACGACACAAATTAAAGGTTTTTAATATTTAAAACGTAAATTTCATACACAGATTGAAAATAAGCGGAATGAAATCAACTACCTATCTATTTCAATTCGATTTAATGCATGCATTGAATCAATTGATTCATTCCAATGAAATCCAATCTAACTCACCATTATTGGTTAACTAGAAATACTTCTTACCGATTTATTTAAAATTATTCTATACCGACCGAAAGTAAAAATTTAAAAATAAAATATCCAATACGATATCTTTTATATGACTTACAGAGTAATCTAAAGCGTATCTGAAGCGTCACAAAAAAAATTTGGAAAACGATTGACCCTGAAGGCCGTCCCTGCAACTTCCCGCTAATTTCATACCTAGGCGCTTAAAATTGCACTAATGATGTTTTTGAGCTCTTCGATATCAAAAATACAATTTATGTGTTATTTTGAGCTCTCCGAGATCAAAGAGATAGCTTTTATATGCTTTTGAGTTCTTCGAACTCAAAAGTCTAATAGAAGTTTCAGAGAACACTATTTTTTGAATTTTCAAACCGCAATAACTTTTGAATCAATCAACCGATTTTCCCGCGGTTGGCGGCATTTGACGCAGTTTTTTTAGTCTGTCCAACTTGCGATTGATCTCATCTAGGACCAGTTCCTGTTTTGTATTTGGACAGACAGGACAGTACGAAGCAACGTATTCCTTTACCTCAGATCTTGAATGTAAACAACACCGAACTTTCACTCAGACAAGATGAAATTTATGTTTACACGGTGCGCTTGTTTGTGTATGTAATCCTTCATTACCTTCTCCATTGGTAATCGATCGGCAGCAAAGACCACACCAATCAATAACTTTATCCGGCATAATAAATAGGTGGCAGCAAATTAGTAGATATTGAGATAATTACGTGATAAGATTGAGTGGCTGATCAGATAATTTCTCTAACCACAAAATTGAAGCCAATAATATAAAATTAATTACGAAAAATTCACAAATTTTTAACTCAGTAATATTATTTCAAGTTTATAGTAACAAAAAACAATTTTTTCGGTTTTCTTTCGTTCACGATATCTCTCGAATGAATCAACCGATTTTGACTGGATTAGCGGCTATCGACGTGGTTTTTCAAGGTTAAAAGCTGAAAGTTATTCCAAAAAACCACCTTCGAAAAATAATTTTTGTTAGTATTTTTGAAACTTCTTTAAATCTATCGATTTGAATCGTTTCAAATTCCGAAATAAAACTTTTTAACCGGACAGTACGTTCTATTGTTGCTTAAAAATAACTTTAAAAAAATTTTTCATGATGTGGCATTTTCGAAACTATTTTTAAGAAATCTGAACCGATAGCTCACTTATCTTTATGTATTATAGTCATTATTAATATAAACTTCAAGAAAGATTGACCATTATTCTTTAAATTATTTTTCAAAATAATAAATATCAACCTTAAGTTAAAAAAATCATTCAGTAAAACTTTCAAAATGGTCAAAATATTCATCTACTTTTTAATATTAACTACTGTATTAAATCTAAATGTTATTAAAGTTAAATCGTGTGGAAGTTCATCAAAACCAAACTGTTCAAAGCACATTTACAAAAATTTAAAACCCCAGAAAAATCTTATATCGCAACTTCCAGACTCACGGAAAATCGGACACTTAGCTCTAGTTGCTACTCATCAATCAATGTCTTATTACTTAGGTAAAAATATGGATATTCGAACTCAGGACTTAAGTATTGCTGATCAATTGACATATGGTGTGCGCGTGCTAGAAATTACTGTACGCCTGGTAAACAGCAAATTCGAAATTTACTCCAGTGGAATAGCAATCAACAAAACGTTTTACGACGTACTTTTCGAAATCGAACAATATAAAATTAATTACGAAAAATTCACAAATTTTTAACTCAGTAATATTATTTCAAGTTTATAGTAACAGGTTTAAAAAGCTTTTAGAACAGTACTTTGTATTAATTAATGCTTAATATTTGAATATAACAGTTGAACACTGAGATCACAAATAATGTACACCACTACGTATGTATTATCTTTTAGATATCTGAAATTCAATTGCAATCCATTTTTATGAAAATAACTTCGAAGATACCGATTATTATAGGTAAAACGAAACGTTCAAAGTCATTTTTTAGTTGCCCCTGATTAAAAAAAAAGTATTGAAAAACTTTCAATTCTTTTGAATCCATTTTAATATTAATAAAAAAATTAAAAACTATTATATCCGACTCAAATCTTTATGGACCTGCACAAGACAATTAATAAATACCGAGGAAAAATATTGCTTGCGACCAACGATTTTTTGTTTGAGGATTGTATACACTCCATAAGGTCTTCGTGTCTAAGTTCAAAAGATGTTGTTCTTAGTGATGCATATACTTTTTCGGATACAATAACTCAAAAATGGAATCAATACTTCAAACTTAATCTAAATTGTTATTTTTATTCAAATTTCTGCCATTTTTATGAAATGAGTGTTGATATCGTCGAACAAAATGCTTTTATAAATAAAAGTTATAATAGGCGTGATGTTACTGCATTTGGGTACTATGATGATGTCGAAAATAGATGTGACACGCCACTTAATTATAAATTTATTAGTAATGACATCCCTGATTGCATCTTTAAATTAAATATTTTCAATTTTGACTTCGTAACAGCGGAAATTGTTCATCATGTTGACAAAATGAATATGGTGACAAAGTATTAACAGTGTTCTATAAAGAATTTGATGACTCTATAAACCATTGCTTTAAATCTAATACGCTAAATGTTTCCTTATATTAATTAATACACTATGTTCACAACTCGTTTACAACTTTTTTTTTTTTTTTTTTATTTTTTGACCAGACGTTAGAAGAGTAAGAAGGTAATAGAAAAATATAATCTGAAGATGGTTATATAATCTGATTTTGAGGGCTACAATGATAAATTCTGTTAAAATCTTAGTAATGTTAGTATGAAATATAATAGAGTATCATAAGGTACTTCGTGTTGTCAGCTGGACAGCTGAGGTTTATTAAGTTTATATTTATTTATTTTTCGTTCCTTTATGTACAATTATTACGCATGTTCAGGAGTACAGATGCAATTGAGCTAGTGGTCGGCAGCTGATTACAGTCGAATAGGTCAATACCCGTATCATTATTATCATTACTACTATTGTTGTCATTATTGTTGTTGCTATTGGAGACAATAAGATTACACATAGTTATAAGTCTATATAGAGGCGCTGTCTGTGCCAAGGCTGATCTTGCAAGAGGTACTTGGAGGGGATGTGTAGACCTAAAGTTCCTAGGAGGAGATTTGATTGGAAGTAAAGCTAGGAAATTTGGACAATGTATTAGTCCTCTACAAAGACCTACAATAAATAATACCCCAGCACAAATTCTTCTCTCTTCTAGGGTTAACATACCGGTACTGCGACAAATATCTAAATAATCAGTTCCACGAGCAGGGTAATTCCCCGTCATTTTGTACATCAGATACTTCAAGAACTTCCGCTGAACTTTTTCAATTGATTGTACGTGCTTTTTATATGTTGGTGACCAGATAACTGATGCATATTCCAATTTGGGACGAACGAGCGCGAAGTATAATGTTTTAATTGCTTCCAAATTTTTAAAATTTTTTGTTGCTCTTATCACAAAGCCTAGGGTTTTTAGAGCTGACGCAGTTATGGTCAAGTAGTGATTCGTAAATGCAAGATTATTGTCAAATATTACCCCAAGATCCCTACAGGAAGATACATAATTAAGAGTGATACCATTGATAGAGTAGGGATACTGGATATCAGCATAAGATTTACTATAAGTGATAACCACACATTTACGTTCGTTAAGTTGAAGCTTGTTTTGCCTACACCAGGCTGCCATGGCCTCCAAGTTTTTTTGCAATTCAAGGCAATCCGTCCACGAACGTATGCAGGTGTAATATTTTGCGTCATCAGCAAATAACTCAAAGGGACATGATATAACACTCTCGAGAGGATTTATAAATATTAAAAATAACAATGGACCCAGGTTAGAACCTTGAGGTACACCGGAGGTTGACCTGAAGAGCACTGACCTGAATCCATTAAATATGACGTAGTTTAGCCTATTGGTGAGATATGAAATCAATAGTGTAAGTAAGTGAGAGGGTATTCCAAGGTCACGAAGCCTATGTATGAGGATAACCGTGTCCACCTTGTCAAACGCCTTAGCAAAGTCTGTTTGAATAACATCAACCTGGTTGCCATTGTTGATATTATTATTTATGTACTCAGTATAGTGAATTAGATTAGTTACCGCAGAACGACGGCAAAAGAAACCGTGTTGAGCGTTACTAATTACTACACTGACATACGGTAACAACTGGTCATATATGTACATCTCAAATATCTTTGCAAACACAGAGATTATTGAGATGGGTCTATAATTAGTGACCGAGGTTGGATCATCTGCTTTATGTATAGGGCATACTTTGGCTTCTTTCCATGAAGATGGGAATATCCCATGCTTGATAGAACATTTTATTAACTGAGTAAGCGGCCTGACAAAGCAGGCAGCAGCATCCTTAACTATGAGACATGGAATGCCATCTATTCCCGCGGACATTTTGTTTGGGAGCCGGTTGATGTACTTTAAAATTGTATTAAAAAATGTATTAAAAAGTATTGAAAAATACTCAACCTTTTATTATTTGAATTCATTTCAAGCTACTGTTCTCATAGCTATAAATTACCACAAATTTCTACTTTAAAATCAAAGCAATATTTTTTTTGAAAAATTAATTCCTTGAAAAATGAAAAAAATTTTTTTCAACAAAAATCGTATGCCTTGAAGTAAATAATTGAAAAAGGCTAACGAAATTATTTAAGAAACTATATGACTTTTCATTTATACACTAAGAAAAAAAATTTCTTTTGAACAAAATGAGCAATGTTGTAATAACAAATGAATTTGTTAAAAATTTCCACTAATTTCATTTCCTAGCTGAAGAAATCAAAATTTTCCTCATAGTAACTTTCTTATTGAAATAAAGTTTTAAAGATTTGGGAAAAAACAATTTTGGATTAAAATTTGCACTATATCTAAAATTGATTTTTTTTTTTTCCAAATCAAAAAAACTTTTTTTCAACAAGAAAGTTACTTTGAGAAAAATTTTGATTTCTTCTCTCTATGAAATAAAATTGTTTAAGATATTGGACAAATTAATTTCTTACCACAAAAGTCCCCATTTTTTTCAAAAAAAATTTATTCTCTCAGCGCTTTATTACCAACTGTCGATAATTCCAAACAATTCTACTTCCTTTTGTCGACTACAGAGGTCCGAATCATAACTTTAAACCGCTCCATCTCACAATTGTTGAGGTACTCTTTCCATTCTTTGGACGCTCTTAAAAATTTTAAATAAATATCCCCCAAAAAATATAGATCAAGTATTTTTTCAACCAACTGTACCCCAATAATCAAAAACGGTTTGGAAATTAATATAAAAATGTCATATCTTTTTGTCTCTAACTTAGATTAATTTTAGATCATTGCAGGACTCATGGCTGCGGACACAAATTTTTCAGTTCAAGAAATAGACGTTACCATTGTAGAAAATTTATCACATCGTTCTTCTCGCGAATCAGATACGCAAAATAATCTGAAAATTGTGTGTGTAAATGACAACAATCAGAAGTTGTCCCAAGATTTGGAAGCGCTTCTGAACCCTCTTTTAAGTAGGTTAGTCGTTCTGGCAACGAAAACAGGCTGCAGCGCTGAAGCTCTAATCATCGTGTCTATGCAGACTATTTTGACGAAGCTATATCCCGAACCTGAGCTTGATAACAAACTGGACATGGCGCTATCCAAGTTCCGAGTGGTTGAATCAGATCATCTGACTCTGCTGTCCATGTATAAATCTTGGGAATCGCATGAATTTTCAAGCACTTGGTGTGCTAGAAATGGCATCAAATACGCAGACATGGTAAAAGTGCTGGAATTCCAAAGACAGTTGACAGCAATACTATGTCAGCATAAAATCCTCTTAGTCAGTTGTGGAATTCACTGGCTAGTAGTGCTGAAGTGCATCTCGGTAACGTACTTTCGTCAATCGGCCCGACTTGTTAATGCTGATGAAGGAAGATATGATAGTTGCCAAGCTGGAGTATCTTGGTACATTTACCGAAATTCCGCAGTAATGAGTTTGGGCTTTCTACCTACTGTTGTCGTTTATGATCATCTTGTTTCAACAAAAGATCGAATTTACATGCGAGGTATCACGATCATTGATGCCGACTGGGTTCCTAATTTGACCACTTCGTTTTTTCATGCCTTGAAAAGTCGTGCAGATGTCAAGCGGATTGCTGAGACAAGAGTTTTAAAAAAAGAAAAGAAGAAAATGAAAAAGGTTTTGGTGATAATTAATCGTGATTCTAATTCGCAAGTGAAATTTCAATTGTTAACCAAACGTGTCAGTTAAATTAGTTGAAATTAAAAGTTTTTCTAGAATAATTTTTCAAGAAGAAATTTAGAGAGTACTTTCCCTATTTAATATTATAAAACCAACGATTTATACATTTGTTATAACTCACTTATAATTAAAAAATTTATATAATTTTATATTTTACTCACAAATATATAATTTTTTATTAATCGTTTGAGTATATTGAATAATAGGAGTATATATTTGTTATGAAACTGTTGAAATAAATAATTTTCAGAATATTTGAAATTTTCTCGCCGTTTTCCCGTACTTTTGTTTAACTTAACAAATAATAGAAAGCGCCACATATACTTTGCCAATTTTAGCTGGGCCGGAAAAATCATTCAGCTAATTTGCTTACAAGCATCAAAACTGATTGTATAATCTTGCGAGTTTCCACAGAAGACATATTTAAAAAAAAAAAGAAAATTAGTTTTCAGAATAATCAAGTACCTTCGACGCTAAAACAAATTAATAAAAGTAAGTAAGTTGATATATTTGACAAATTTTATTTTAAAAAGTTCTTCACATTAAATCATTTTTTCGTAAATAGTTATTTAAGAATGTTAGTCAAGTGCGATTATTAAAATCAACAATTAATACAAAATGAAAGTCAAATTATTAACATTAATTAAAGTATCAATATAAACAAAGGCTTGAAATATATTTTAAGGTTAATGCTTACTAAACATCTTTGCTGGTTCTGTGTCCGTATGATGGTAATTGCTTATTGAGGATGTGTGGTTGTTCAGTTGTATTATAGATGTCGCAAGCGGACGTTTCTGAAACTCGTTCAGTTATTGTTAGCGCTACAATTTAATCATCAACGGTGTTATTACAGGATTATTCAAAACATCTCTATTGGGCGTGCTTCGCCGAAGTAAGTACTTACTAAACTTAGTAAACCAGTACGCATAAAAAAATTAAAATCTTACAAGCTGACTATAGCGCTTTTCGGCCAAGACAGACTTACTGGCTTAACATAACACAAAACACCGGCTTACGTTATATCCCGTACATAACCTCATAGACTGAATATAATTGACAGTACTAAATTTAGCAATATAATTTAATTCATGTAAATAGTTACAAATGGATAATTTTATGAGAAATATTTTATTGGAAGAAATATTAAACGACCCAGTATGGTTTTATAAATTTATTTCAAATTTTTTTAAATCAACATAATAATTAAACTGTAGATTTAATATAAACAATGGTAGCTATTTCTCTTATATTAAGGATAAGTATAATAAACCTTAATGATTTAAGTCAACAATTAATGAAATAATTGAAAAATATGTTTCTTTTAGAACTTGTCATACTCTTAGATATCTTTTTTAAATAATACATGAAAAGCTTATCACAAGGTAGAACACTATAAATATCTCTTTGGACGTATTAATTGCTTACATTAATTGCAATTAAATATACTTAATTATCTATAAATTTTTATAAAATATATGAAGAAAATAATAAATAAAATATAATAATACAAATATAAATGTAATAAATGCAAGGTCTGTTCATGTCTGTTTTGTTTACATCAACAATAAGAATTCCGATTCAAGGACAATTCTATTGATACACTATATGTAATTGTAACGAATGAATTTTGTCCCGTTTTTAGCAAGTTTCGATTAATGACTAACTTGGCAACTTTCATGCATTTTTAATTAGAGGGTTCACTTTGAGTCTAGGTCGTAGTAAATGTATTTTATAAAATTTTATTTTTCTAATGACTTCTAAAAAAATTTTTTAAGGAGACCCAAGGACCCTTCTAGTGTAAAGATTGTCTATAAAAAAATAATACGTAGAAATACTTTTGTTATGCATTTTAAAATTAGTTAATAACATTCTTGAGGAAACTCTGAAAAAATTATTCATTAAATAATTATCAAAATTTAATTGACTAATAAAAAATATAGCACTCTGAATTACCGGTACATACTTGACAACACCGCAAGAGTTCCCTAACCCTAAAATTTCTTTATGTTTGATGTCTAACTAAAATGACTAAGATCTTCTGAATAAAAAAAAAAAAGTATTGAAAAGAATTTGATTGACTAGAAAACCAATTCTTTTCAATACTTTTTTCTTTGTCTTAATACTTTTTTTTAATCAGGGTCTTCTAGCATTTAAAAATGCGGTTACTTATGGGCCGAGTAACTGCACAAACGGCGTTGCCAAGTCAAATGCAAGCTTTTAAGGAACGGAAGTTCCTGGTGATTTTTCATAAAAAATATAAAATATCTTCGTAATACGTTCGTACACCTACTTTTTCATTGTTTTAATCGAAAGCTTATTAATTTTTCAATCAAATTCAATTTTTTAAAGTCGATAATTGCATTAAATTCTTAACTAAATGCACGGCTGGTGGAATATCTCCATTTGCCTACATGTAAAAATCACAATTTTCAAACCTAATTACTTCATTAAATATCGCGGAAACCTACTGTTTTTTTAATTTTCAACTTCCCGCTAAGAAAATTGAAAATTATCAAAAATCGGGAAGTTATTGGTTTTACCCCGTTTTTCATCAGATCTCGATGATTTGAGGTCCTAGGAAGCTTCCCTGAATGTTTTTACGATGATATCCGTATGTCTGTATGTAAAGTTAACGTTGAGTTAAATTAGTATCGAGTAGTGAAAGAATAAAGTAAAGTTTCTTTATTTTAAAGTTATTCAATTATTTTAGGGGAGTACAGTATGTCGCAGAGTTGAGTAATCTGGAGTAAAGATGTGTTACTGCCAGATATAATAATTAAAAAAATAATTGTCGATCCATTTCTAACCTACTCATTGAACAATTTATAGTGATTTGGCAACGCCGTGCGCAACGCTCCCTGAAATAGTGTAGCATAAAAAAGGAGAAATTCAAATCTTTCACGGTTTTCAAGAGCAACGTTGCCAGATCACTAGATCTAACAATATGTAATTATATTTGTGAACATCAGTGTACCGAGGCTTCTAAATTTTTGTCCATAGTAAATGCTCTGACTATAATATACCCCGCTGGAACTACGTTAAAAATAAATTTATACGTTTTTCGTTTTTTGCAGAACATCAAGCATCTTTAAAAAAACAAACGATGGAAGAACATAAAGAATCATCTTCAGATTCTACTGAGCATATCACAATAATTGAAGAGTCATTTGTCATATGTTCAAACAATAATTACTTTCCCCAAAAGACGTTGACTAAATCGTTTCCGAAGGGACCATTTTGCATAAGATTGAACAATACGATTACTGATGATCTTGATTGCAAGCTACGAAAGGTAGACGAAAAAATGGAAGAACTTTCCCTGATACCAGTTTTCAGACGTATGATCTGCTTGGCCATAAAATTCGGTTGCGTTGCTGAAGTACTAAGTATAGTATCAATGGAAACCGAGTTTACAATATTGTATCGCATGGCTCATCGTGGAAAAGAACTAGACGCAGTGTTGACTCAATTTCGCGTGGTAGAATCAGATCACCTATCCTTGCTGAACTGCTATAAAGCATGGGAAGCTTCTACCTTCAATAAGATCTGGTGCAAACGTAATGGCCTCGATTTTACGATCATGCAAAAAGTTCTCATTTTTCGTCAGCAGCTCGAGCAAGCTTTGATTGAACAAGGCATCAAAATTTCAAGCTGTGGGATTGAGTGGCTCAGCTTGTTAAAATGTATTTCACAAACTTATATCAATAAATTAGCTAAGATTGTTAACAAAATCAGTGGCGAATATGCTAGTTGCCAAGCTGGTAACTCGAGATTTATCCATCCATCTTCAGCGGTCAACTATTTGGGGTTTAAACCTGCTTATCTAGTCTATCATCAACTTGTTGCTACAGAAAGAGCTCTATTTATGCGAGGTGTCACAATAATTGACCCCGAATGGTGCCCTAATCCAGAAAAAATTTTTTCTAAGCCTAAAACTTCGGCTAATATTAATAACGTATCAGTTACGTGACAAACTTTAGGTATTTAGTTAATTATTCAAATTAGTTAACTGTGAATTATCAATGAACTTATGAACTTTTGTAAATTTCAAGGCTTGTAATAATTAAATTAATGTATATACTTTCAGCCAATATTTCAGTAAAACAATCAATTAGGTTGTGGTAATAAATGAAATCTTTTTTATTGTTAACGAAAACTTATTCTATTAAATAAAAATTGGTTGTTTCTAATTGACTGATTAATGCTTAAGTTTGAAAATTCATTAATTAAAAATATACGGTAAAAATATTTTTTGTAGAAAATAAAATTCTTGACATAGCAGACTACTGCTGGATCACAGAGACATATCAAATTTTTGTTTTAATACGTGTTAGAACCATTGACTCAAGAAAACATCGATTGATATCAAGGATGCCGCAAATGCTAAAAAAATCTCGGATTTCTGCTACTTTTTGTGTAATCAGTGAAAGTCTAAAGAAATTTTCAGAATTTCTTAAATTTTTGAAAAAAAAAAATCTCTATTGCCGAAATTTGTAGCTAACTTGACGGAAAGAATTGGAAAAGCAAACGGTTTCTGTTAAGTTGCATATAAGTTACTCTACAATGGGATGTCAAGACTTGCTGTGCACGTATTTCAGACAAGTTGTAATTAAGTTGAAAGGAAATTTTACTACAAGTTTGATTGTTAACTTGTATTCAAATTGAGGCAGTAGATTTTCGTCAAGTTGCTTACAATTGGATAATTACCGCCAACTTGAGGTTAAGTTAACTGCTAAAAGTCAACTACTTTCTGAGAAAACCTGGCTATCAGGGTATATTACCGACCGGAAGTATAAACAATTATTCCAAGAATGCAAAACCAAGAAAAGAACAAATTTGGCTTAATATAATTGAATTTATTTTTTTCAAGATATCCACTGTTACTGAAGCTTCTTTTTTCGCCTCTAGTACCAAGACTAAGGACCAGTTTTTCAATCCAGGATAAAAATGTAATTATTGGATTGAAAAACTGGCCCTAAAATGTTCTCCCTTGAAAATTACGTCGATAATTATTTAATTGTCAAATTAGTTTAATTTTAAGAGAAGTTATGAAAGGTGGCTGTATCCACTCTTATAATTTAGATGAAAAATATGAAAATATATCATGTAAGCAAACCATTCGTAACGTGATATATAGTCGAATATATCATAAGCATGAAAATATATGCAAGTCCTAAACTCAGACGCGCGCTTGCGCGCGCAAATTTGAATTCTAGTATTTGATTGATAAGGGGACATCCATTAATTACGTGAGCTCAGAAAGAGGGGGGAAGGAGGGGTCCAATGAAATCTCACCAAATCGCATCTAAACCGCGGGGGAGATAATCGAAAATCTCACCTCAACTTAAAAAAATATAAAATATTACAGACATAAAAAAAAAATTATTTTGAGTGTTTAATTTGCCCGCTAAAATAAATTTTATGTCTATTAAAATCATTTAGTTCATGTTGTTTTTGTTTTTTTTTGCTTCGAATTTTATTTAATTTAAATAAATTAACCATAGTATACTTAAATGGTTTATTATTCTCCCGAATAATAAAAATAATTTTAATTTAAAAAATTTTTAGCGTTAATCTCACTTAAGGGGGGGAGGAGTCTAAACTGATCGAAAAATAGCTCACGTAATTAATGGATGCCCCCTAAGGAAGAGATAAAACAAAAAACCAACAAATTTTTCAGCTATTTCTGAAAACACGGTCTGAGAAAACATTTTAATTGATCGATCTGATATTTTACAGGGCTGTTGAGGGTACATTAAGGTGTGGAAATTTTATAGTTAACAACAAAATGATTCTTTTGTATTCAAATCAGAATATTGTCACAAAAAGTTAAAGTAAAAAAAATAGGCGAACATTTGATCAAAGCTAGATAAACAAGCGATCAGGTCCATAAAGTAACTGAGCTTGAAAAAATTTTTCGACGCCTATGATAAAAAAAAAAAAAAAATGATAAAAATTTCAAATAAAATTTTTTGTGATACTTGTTCTATTTAGGTGATAACTAAAGCTATTTAAATTTTTTTTTCTAGAAGATCTAAAAATGAGAAATAAAATAGAGATAAATTATTTGAATAATAAATTTTTATTAAGCTTCAAACTGTTTGATTATATTTTGGTTTTACTATCCGAACTTACTTCCGCAGGTGTTGTCAAATTCTTCAATACACCTATGAGAGCAGCAATCGTAGTCTGATGAACACTAATTTTGTAGATATAAAATTAACTATCATCAATTTTTTCATCTTTTTAATAGCATAAAGAAAATTAAGAACTATTTATTTTATTGACTTACATGATGACCTACGGTTTTGCAATAAAGATCCCAACTGTAATCATACGCGTATGCGATCGAAATTAATGCAATAAACATGATAACTGCTGCAATAAGATTTGCCATTTCTGTAATTAGAATTAATAACGGATTACATCGTAGCTCAATATTTTATGATCAGCTTATCATTTAAAATTTTCATTTTAATGAGGTAAAAATTATTTTAAACTCATAATTAAAATCGATTAGGAACATGCAATCACAAAATTCAGCTTTTGATCTTGAAATTACTTTAGTAGTCAATTACTTCAACAACTGTTGAGATATATAATGAAGATAAATAAATTTCATTCTAGATATGATGTTGTTTCCATAAATGACAAAAAAGCAGACATTGCCCTAAATAAAAAAAAGTAGGGGAGAAAGGGGGGTCAATTAAACCAAAAAAAATTTAGTAATGTTTTACTATTCGAATTAAAACTAAATAATAATTTTTTTTTATTCTTGGAATGGTAGTTTATTATGTCTGCTATCATTATCTAATACATAAATTAGTCGATAAACAACGTGAATTTTTTAAAATTATTAATTTGTCCAAACGCGTCGAATATGGTTCAATTGAGCACCGGTTGGGGGCAATTGAACCATTGCTTGGGGTCAATTGAACCAATAATATTTAAAACTCAAACCTGAACTTTTAATAAATAATATATTAATTGTTACTTGCTGATATTGCTGTTGCACATTTTTAATGCACAGATATTATATTAAATAAATTAAAAATCAATTTAAAAATAATTTTCATTATAAATTCAGTTCATCAAATTGTTAGGTCATTTCCCTGAGCTTTTTCACGTAGGTTCAAGATGCGCGCGCATGTCCCATGCTTCTCCGTATGGTTCAATCGTCCCCGGGACTGCTGGTTCAATTGACCCCATATAATTTTATAACAATTAATAGTAAATAATGAATAAATAAACTGTTATATCACTACAAACAAAGTTGAGGATTATAAAGTATAAGTATATACAACGACTACAATTCAAACTTTATTAATTAGTACAAAAATTGAAGAATTATTAAACAATTTGTCACCAGGCGAAAAAAAAATTTACATGCCTAAAAATAAAAAAATCTCAATTTTCAAAATTAATAAATCGCAATGATTTCAAATTTTGTTTATATCCGAGTTTAACATATTAGAATCTCATTCTAAGAGCATGAAGCGTTTTTTCAATTTTTTCGATTTTTTAATTCGGATGGTTCAATTGCCCCGTGATTCAATTGACTCCTTCCCCTCCATTGAGACAAAGAAAAAAGTATTGAATTGACTAGAAAACCAATACTTTTTTCTTTGTCTCAATACTTTTTTTTAATCAGGGTGACCTTTCATGAATAAAATAATGTTTTAAAAAATACTTACTCGGAAATAGTTGTTGATTTTGAAATTTCCTTGTGAGCAACTACCGGGCTAATATATACAAAATTGTTATTTCGAAAGGTTTTTAATTGAAATTGTTATCGATAAAAGTTTGTCTTATCCAATCAAATTGTGAAGTATTGTAAAAAAAAGATTCGGTTAACAAAAAACCTCACGTTGTGCAGACATTAGGTATAATATCTACATTAGAAATTATTTTCGATATTTTTACAAATGTATACGTAATGATCCAATTTTGAATATTGAAAAACTCGATATTCAATACAAATTCTTTAGCTTTGAAAAGAACAAATCTTACCTATAACAATAACATTTATAAAACGCATTAATCACATCAATATATTTCTTAATTTTGTTAGTCATTGATAAAAATTACGCAATATGATAACGAAAAAATATTTTAACGTCATAGTAATTATATAAAAAATCGCTAGAACTTATAACAAAGCGTCATAGATATATCTTTGTTCACGTGGTATAGAACTGACAAAAGTAATTAACTTAATACCAACATTCAGGTAAAACCCGTTTGAATTGTGATAACAACGTACAAATTTATTAATTAATAACTATCTGTGACTCATCAACTCTGCTGGGAGTTTTATAGAATTGCGTTTCTATATCTAGACTTGAAATTTAATTGGAATATTGTTTTGTCTAACTTACACAAATTCAAAACTCTATAGAATTTATATTTACCTTTTATTAATGTGATTATTGTCGCTAATATTCTTCATAACTTTCAATGTGCAATTGCTTAAAATTTCTGTCAGCTGTCTTACAAAAATAAGCTATCATTTAGAAGAAAAAAAATTTTTTTTATTTACGATCTTAAAACGGAAAGTCAATTATGCATAGCTTTCGGCACAACGAATTATTCTATCAACTTAAATTTTCTCACCCGAGAAATATTCATATATACAATACTATATGAGTCGGTTATATATAATCATATTTGAATGGCCAAAATTATATAAAATTATATCTTAGCATATATAATTATAAATAAATATTTATTTCCAACAAATTTTATAAAAAAATATTTTTTTCTTTTTTTAACTTCCCGCTAAGAAAATCGAAGATTCTCAAGAATCGGGAAGTTATTGTGTTTACCTCATTTTGCAAAATTCAAGTTTTTATCAGATCTCTATATTTATTTATTTAATACACAAACGCCAATCGGATATTTACATTATTATCATGATTATTATTAACATAATATAATATTGCTGATGGGGACTTTAAATCAATATACATTAATTATTATAGATATTGCATTAAAAGAGTATTGAAGGAAAAAGTAGAACAGTAAGTAATGAATAAGAGACAATAGATACTAGTGGTTATTCGGTAATTATGTGTGTTTTAATTATTTATTTAATACAGTAGAACCTCGATAACTCGAACCTCGTTAAGTCGTAATCCTCAGTAAGTTGAAGAAAATTGCGATTACCTTCCGTTCAGACCCATAATACGCGATATTTCGAACTTCCTTGACTCTGTAACTCGAACAATGTATTCCATCCCGTGAAGTATTATTCATATAAATTTAGACTCTAAAACTCGAAATTCCAAAGAAAGACTCGGTATGTCGAAGTATGAAATTGCGATGATGTCATCTTGTTCATTTATGTTTTTCCTGATCGCAAATTGAAGGTATATTGTCCTTGACATTGGCGTATTTTTGTGTGTTTGCTTACTTTAGTATTTACTTCTTCTTTAATGCAATAAAGAATTTATGAATCTACATCGAAAGATGTAATAATGTCGATGATCGAATATTTGATGCTTTGTTGATCCTTGAAAATACTATAGACAATCAATATTTGAATTCTTGAACTTAAAAAAATATTACTGATTATTTAAATTAATAAATTTTATAGCATATAAATTTCATACATTATATTAAAATAAATAATGTTGACGTGATTTGAATTAAATGCCTTTGTAGTTCGAAATTTTTTTTATTACAACCTTTATAGGTTACAGTTCTACGAAATCCTCTATAACTCGAAAACTCAATAACTCGAATTTTTCTGCCTCTCCCTTTGAGTTCGAGTTATCAAGGTTCTACTGTATTATATTTTTTATTTTTGATTTGAGAGTTTGCGGAGAATCCTTTACTTTACTTAAGAAGTTGATAACAGAACAGTGTTCGTTTTCAAATCGTCTGCGTAAAGAAGATACTCTGATTCAAATTCCTCACCGATACCGTTAATGAATATTATAAAAGAGAGTTTGGTCCAAGATGGAAACCTTGCCAAGCACCGAAAGTTACATTGTATTTATCTGAGATATATCCATTCACTCGTATCTGTATAGGCTTCTGCCTGTTAAGTAAAACCGTATCTATTCAAGGGCTTTACCTCTAACTCCCAATCGATTTAGTTTACTAATAAGTGTCTCGTGGTCAACCGTATCGAACGCATTAGAGAAGTCAGTTTAGATAGTGTAAGTGCTGAGACATTGGTTCATTGCATTCAGGACGTAATTTGTATGCAAGTAGAGATTGGTAGTAGTAGATCTACCACCAATGAATCCGTTTTGTCTAGAGAAAAATTATATTCTGAAATGCTGATGTAATCTGTAGTAAAATTATTTTTTCAAATAGCTTGGATAGTAATATAACTGGATACGAATGGGTCTGTAAGTTGGACGCATCACTTCTCGATCCAGATTTATGTATATGACGAATGAACGAATTTCTCCATGGAAAAACATGATAATACACAATCGCTTATGTAAATAATATCCAGTTTAAATAAGGTGTTTTTATGAAATTTTTTGACCTTATTAATACAATGCTTATACGGTATTCAGAGTTAGTTAGAACGAGGCTTATATTGCATGTGTACTATATTATAACTATATTTATACGAAGTTTAGATTACATTTATACAAGATAAGTACGGAATTTAAACTATCACTTCACCGTATTCATACCGAGTTCATTCTGTTTTTATATCGTTCGAATTCGATATTAAGTGTCAAATAATAGTATAAATACTTTTTATAAGAAATGTCTAACAGTGACTAAGAATAATTGAAATCCATCACAACTATAATTTAAAGGATTCGCCTCGGCCACCAATTACATGTGATCTGAGATATTTCTTACTTTCCTGCACTAGGTGTGCAATAAACTATTGCCCATGCACATTATTGATTGATGAGGAAGCAACAAAATAACAGACGAAGAAGTTTTTCGACTATTTCTAAAAACTGTAAAAGTTTCATTTAAAGAGCGACTCTCGTTCCTTTAATTGCTTCTAGAACTTTGATCAATCGGTCAGAAAAAACCGTTCAATCGATCTATCTGCTATTTTACAGGACTATTCCAGGTACATAGAAAGTGTGTAAATTTTATGGTTAAGAACAAAATGATCCTTTTTTATTCAAATGAGAATATCGTCACTAAAAATTGAAGTAAAGTAAAAAAGGTATCCATCTATATATGCAATTAAAGGAGAAAAATTTTCGAAGCCTATGACGGAAAAAAAGGCTAATACAAACGTTTTTTTTAATTTTCTTGTGACATTAATTCAGTCTATATGAAGACTGCATCAACTACTCAAAATTTTTGTCTAAAAGATCTAAAAACTAAAAATAATACACAGGCAAATCATTTGAATAATGAGTGTTTATTAAGCATCAAACTGTTTGATTACATTTTGGTATTATTATCCGGTCATGCTTGAACAAGAGCCCCACTCCTTGATACAAAAATTAGAGCAGCACTCGCTGTTCGACGAACACTAGTTTTGTAAATTTAAAATTAACTATCATTAATTTTTTCATCTTTTTATTAACATAAAGGAAATCAAGAAATACTTATTTTATTGACTTACATGATGACCGACGGTTTTGCAATAAGGATTCCAACTGTAATCAATCGCGTATGCCATTGAAATTAATGCAATAAACATGATAACTGCTGCAATAAGATTTGCCATTTCTGTAATTAGAAATAATTATGGATTTCACAGTAGCTCAATAAGTTATGATAAGCTTGTTATCAAAGTTTTGGATTAAAAAATTTTTTTAATCTCATAATTAATATCGATTAGGAGCAATATAAAAATTCAACTTTTTACCTTCAAATTGACTACGTGTTCGATCAACTTTAATGACTGCTGATATATATGACAAGATAAACAAGTTTCATAGTAAATATATCGTTTCTATTTATTTTACAAAAAAGAATTGTCAAAAAAAAAATCAGACTTGATTACTGTTTCATAAAAAAAAAAAAAAAAAATAATTGTACTTTCTATTGGAAAAATGGAAACAAACCATTATATTAAAAGTAAAAAAAAAAAAAAAAAAATAATAATTGTACTTTCTATTGGAAAAATGGAAACAAACCATTATATTAAAAGTTAGCCTTTGATCAAATAAATCATTGAAAAATTAATTTTTTTTAATATTTTATGACAAATAAACAAAAGTTGATCTTTAAAAAATAAAATGTTGTTTTAAAAAATACTTACTTGGAAATAATTGTTGATTTCGAAGGTGTCTTGTGAGCAACCACTGACTTAATGGATACGCAATTGGTATTTCGAATGGTATTTAAATGAAATTGTTATCGATAAAAATTCGTCTAAGCCAATCGAATTGTTAAGCACTATGAACAAAAAATTCGCTAAACAAAGAACCTCGACTTACAAAGAGAATTAGGTGATAGCAAGAGTGTAAAAAATTTTTTTGATAATTAAAAATTGTATTAAAGCCAATCGAATTGATAAGCATTGTGAACAAAAGAATTGGTTGACAAAGAATCTCGAGTTGTAAAGATATTTAGGTGATAACAACAATCTAATAAAAAAATGTTCTTTAAAACATAAAAATGCATATTTCACGATCCAAATAATTTAAAATTTATCTCAATGAATACGTGAATGATTTTTAATGTTGAGAAAAAAAAAATGATTTCAACAATTGAAAAATTTGATACATGTTCGAACCGCTCACTCACCTAACATAATGTCTCTAAAAACACTTAAGCTTAATTAATTAATAGTTTTAATTAACTAAATTAACTAAATAAATTAACTAAATTTAAAATAATTATCTTATACTTTTTACTCAATGGTTTGTTGGTTGCCAGATGCCAAATTTCCCAGATTGTAAAATCATAAATCTAAGTGAACAATAACTTTAGTAGTAGAAAAAACTTAGACCTTTGAATATTTTAGATTGTTGGGATTTTTTTCCCAGCCTTTCCTTTTCTTACTTAATCCGGTCAAGCAGCATAATTGCACTCTCGAGTAATTTTTTGTAATATTAGTCCGACTAACATCTGCCCGTCATAAATTTTTGTTCTCAAGCCCAGACCTGGCTGGGCCCAACCATCTACCCTTCCTATCGCCCACAGGCCTTCTTAAACATACACCCACAACTAATCATTTCTACCAATAGAATTTTCCAGTTTCATTTTTCCACCCTCAACTTCGCCAAAACCCCTATCATTGGTTCACTAACCCTCCTTCCCTTAATTTTTAACTAAACATCACACTTCTCTTTCGCTTAGGTAATTTTAAGAAACTCTGTAAAAATTTAGTTAAGACTTAACATTTGTAAGAGCAACCACGCTCATTTTGGAATTTCTAATAAATATCAGTTATAATATATCCAATTCTATACACATACTTGCCAATTACCTTAACTCACAACTTACAACTAACTTATCGTTATTATTTTTTGCAACAAAAATTATCGGTAAACTAATCGAGAATCAACAATACAAATAAAACTTTTTTAGCTTCGAAAGGAACAAATTCTACCTATTATACTTACTTTTTTAAAGCACATTTTAACATATTATTTACTGATTTTATTGGTAGCTGATAAAAAAAAAGAAATATAAAAACGAAGACAATATTCCCTGGTCTTAATAATTAGATGGAAGAGCCATACCTCCTACAGACTCCAAATTTAGCTAGAGTCTTTTATATCCCCGATTGATCATTCAAAAGTAGTTGCAGTTTGAAAATTTTAAGAATAGTGTTTTAATAACAACTTCTATGAGACTTTTGAGCTCTAAGAGCTCAAAAACATAGAAAAGCTAACTCAAAATAACACATAAATTGTATTTTTGAGCTGAAAGAGCTCAAAAACTTCATAAGTGCAGTTTTAAGCAATTAGGTATAGAATTAGCGGGAAGTTGCAGGAATGGCCTTCAAGGTCAATCGTTTTCCTAACTTTTTTTTACACGGGTGATTAAGTGGATAATAATGTTGCATTTAACGAAAAACAAAAATTTTGTATTAAGTTTTGATTATACTTTTTACAAATATATGTAGGTGATACGAAGTTGACCGGGTAGTTTAGATATAAATAAATAAAACTTAATATCTGATTGCTTCTTATATAAAAAATTAATGAATGCCATTCGCAATTTCGAATGTCTTTCAACTATTTATAACAAATAGTTGATACTTGATATCCTATTACTTTTTGAATAAAAAGTTATTAATATGAATTCATAGTTTTGAATAATTTCCAATTTTTTCTATCAATAAATAGAACGATATAAAAATTTCATTTTCTTGATTTTACAAGTAATTTATAAAATTGAAATTAGTTTAAGAGGGTGAATTTTTTCTAGTCTTACAGTATTAAAATAATGCTGGTCGTCAGGAGTCTTGGGAGACTGCAGTGGCAATAGAATAATAAATCATATGCCAATTAAAATTTGTAATAATTTGACTTACTAAAGTTTCAGTCTAGTCGAGAAATGAGTTTTCTGCGAAATACAGTTACAATTCTCTTAAAAATATGGCGGTTGGTGCATTAGATTCAGAATTCAATTCTGAGTTAGTGGAATTTTTCGATTTATCCACCATAAAAAATTTCATTTGTTATACAGAAAAAACGAAGATAGAAAAGGGTCAAGAGAATATTATATTCTGAAATGCTGATGTAATCTGTAGTAAAATTATTTTTTCAAACAGCTTAGATAGTGATATAAATGTATACAAATGGATCTGTAAGTGGGACGCATCACTTCTCGATCCAGATTTATGTATAGGACTAATGAACGAGTTTTTCCGTGGAAAAACATGATAACACTCACTCGCTTATGTAAATGATATCCAGTTTAAATCAAGTCTTTTTATGAAATTCTTTGACCTTATTAATACAATGCTTATACGATATTCAGGTTTAGATAGAACAAGGCTTAAATTGTATGTGTACTATATTATAACTATATTTATACGCAGTTTAGATTACATTTATACAATATAAGTATACGGTATTCAAACTATCTCTTCACCGTATTTATACCACGTTCATGCTGTTTTTATATCGTTCGAATTCGATACTTAGGTTCAAATAATAGTATAAATACTTTTTATAAGAAATGTCTAAGATATTTCTTACTTTCTTGCACTAGGTGTGTAATAAACTATTTCCTATGCACATTATTTATTGAAGAGGAAGCAACAAAATAAAAAACGAAAAAGTTTTTTGACTATTTCTAAAAACTGTAAAAGTTTCATTTAAAGAGCGACTCTCGTTCCTTTAATTGCTTCTAGAACTTTGATCAATCGGTCAGAAAAATCGTTCAATCGATCTATCTGCTATTTCACAGGACTATATACAAGTATATAGAAAGTGTGGAAATTCTATGGTTAAGAACAAAATGATCCTTTTTTATTCATATGAGAATCTCGTCATAAAAAATTGAAGCAAGGTAAAAAAGGTATCCTAAATACTGAAATTGATGGTAGAATAAAGTTAACTTAGTATCGAAAACATGGACCCTGATTCCTTATTGGTACACGGAGAAGAAATTGCGGCAAATCCAACTACACTTGGAGTAGCATTTACTACAAGATGGACTAAAGTATATATACGTTATAGTTTGTTTACGGATGATTTTCATGTACATCAAATCCAACTCCAAGTGCGGTTGGATTTACCGCACGTTTTTTTCCGTGTAAGAATTAAAGCACGCGAGTATGCGTGCAATTTGAATTTCTAGCTTATCTATATATTCAATTAAATGGGAAAAATTTTCGAAACCCATGATGGAAAAACAGGCTAATAGAAACTTTTTTTTCCAATTTTCTTGTGACATTAATTCAGTCTATACGAAGACTGCATCAGCTACTCAAAATTTTTGTCTAAAAGATCTAAAAACTAAAAATAATACACAGGCAAATCATTTGAATAATGAGTGTTTATTAAGCATCAAACTGTTTGATTACATTTTGGTATTATTATCCTGTCATGCTTGAACAATAGCCCCACTCCTTGATACAATAATTAGAGCAGCACTCGCTGTTCGACGAACACTAGTTTTGTAAATATAAAATTAACCATCATTAATTTTTTCATCTTTTTACTAACATAAAGGAAATCAAGAAATACTTATTTTATTGACTTACATGATGACCTACGGTTTTGCAATAAGAATCATACGCGTATGCCATTGAAATTAATGCAATAAACATGATAACTGCTGCGATAAGATTTGCCATTTCTGTAATTAGAATTAATTATGGATTACACCGTAGCTCAATAAGTTATGATTAGCTTATTATCAAAGTTTGAGATTAAAAAATTTTTTTAATCTCATAATTAATATCGATTAGGAACAATATAAAAATTCAACTTTTTGACTTCAAATTGACTACGTGTTCGATCAACTTTAATGACTGTTGATTATATGACAAGATAAACAAATTTCATAGTAAATATATCGTTTCTATTTATTTTACAAAAAAGAATTGTCAAAAAAAAAAAATCAGACTTGATTACTATTTCATAAAAAAAAAAAAAAAATAATAATTGTACTTTCTATTGGAAAAATGGAAACAAACCATTATATTAAAAGTTAGCCTTTGATAAAATAAATCATTGAAAAATTAATTTTTTTTAATATTTTATGACAAATAAACAAAAGTTGATCTTTAAAAAATAAAATGTTGTTTTAAAAAATACTTACTTGGAAATAATTGTTGATTTCGAAGGTGTCTTGTGAGCAACCACTGACTTAATGGATACGCAATTGGTATTTCGAATGGTATTTAAATGAAATTGTTATCGATAAAAATTCGTCTAAGCCAATCGAATTGTTAAGCACTACGAACAAAAGATTTGGTAATCGAAGAACCTTGACTTACAAAGTGAATTAGGTGACAACAAGAATATAAAAAATTTTTTGATAATTAAAAACGTATTAAAGCCACCCGAATTGTTAAGCATCGTGAACAAAAGATTTGGTAAATGAGGAAGCAACAAAATAACAGACGAAGAAGTTTTTCGACTATTTCTAAAAACTGTAAAAGTTTCATTTAAAGAGCGACTCTCGTTCCTTTAATTGCTTCTAGAACTTTGATCAATCGGTCAGAAAAAACCGTTCAATCGATCTATCTGCTATTTTACAGGACTATTCCAGGTACATAGAAAGTGTGTAAATTTTATGGTTAAGAACAAAATGATCCTTTTTTATTCAAATGAGAATATCGTCACTAAAAATTGAAGTAAAGTAAAAAAGGTATCCATCTATATATGCAATTAAAGGAGAAAAATTTTCGAAGCCTATGACGGAAAAAAAGGCTAATACAAACGTTTTTTTTAATTTTCTTGTGACATTAATTCAGTCTATATGAAGACTGCATCAACTACTCAAAATTTTTGTCTAAAAGATCTAAAAACTAAAAATAATACACAGGCAAATCATTTGAATAATGAGTGTTTATTAAGCGTCAAACTGTTTAATTACATTTTGGTATTATTATCCGGTCATGCTTGAACAAGAGCCCCACTCCTTGATACAAAAATTAGAGCAGCACTCGCTGTTCGACGAACACTAGTTTTGTAAATTTAAAATTAACTATCATTAATTTTTTCATCTTTTTACTAACATAAAGGAAATCAAGAAATACTTATTTTATTGACTTACATGATGACCGACGGTTTTGCAATAAGGATTCCAACTGTAATCAATCGCGTATGCCATTGAAATTAATGCAATAAACATGATAACTGCTGCAATAAGATTTGCCATTTCTGTAATTAGAAATAATTATGGATTTCACAGTAGCTCAATAAGTTATGATAAGCTTGTTATCAAAGTTTTGGATTAAAAAATTTTTTTAATCTCATAATTAATATCGATTAGGAGCAATATAAAAATTCAACTTTTTACCTTCAAATTGACTACGTGTTCGATCAACTTTAATGACTGCTGATATATATGACAAGATAAACAAGTTTCATAGTAAATATATCGTTTCTATTTATTTTACAAAAAAGAATTGTAAAAAAAAAAATCAGACTTGATTACTGTTTCATGAAAAAAAAAAAAAAATAATAATTGTACTTTCTATTGGAAAAATGGAAACAAACCATTATATTAAAAGTTAGCCTTTGATAAAATAAATCATTGAAAAATTAATTTTTTTTAATATTTTATGACAAATAAACAAAAGTTGATCTTTAAAAAATAAAATGTTGTTTTAAAAAATACTTACTTGGAAATAATTGTTGATTTCGAAGGTGTCTTGTGAGCAACCACTGACTTAATGGATACGCAATTGGTATTTCGAATGGTATTTAAATGAAATTGTTATCGATAAAAATTCGTCTAAGCCAATCGAATTGTTAAGCACTATGAACAAAAAATTCGCTAAACAAAGAACCTCGACTTACAAAGAGAATTAGGTGATAACAAGAATGTAAAAAATTTTTTTGATAATTACAAAATGTATTAAAGATACCCGAATTGTTAAGCATCGTAAACAAAAGATTCGGTAAACAAAGAACCTCGACTTACAAAGAGAATTAGGTGATAACAAGAGGTAAAAAATTTTTTTGATTGTTAAAAAATGTATTAAAGCCAATCGAATTGATAAGCATTGTGAACAAAAGAATTGGTTAACAAAGAATCTCGAGTTACAAAGATATTTAGGCGGAAACAACAATCTTATAAAAAATGTTCGATCCAAATAATTTCAAATTTATCTGAATGAATACGTGAATGATTTTTAATGTTGAGAAAAAAAAATGATTTTAATAATTGAAAAACTTGATACTAAAAAAAAACTTTTTTAGCTTCGAAAGGAACAAATTCTACCTATTGTACTAACTTTTTTAAAGCACATTTTAACATATTAATATTTGCTGATTTTATTGGTAGCTGATAAAAAAAAAATATAAAAACGAAAACAATATTTTCTGGTCATAGTAATTAGATGGAAGAGCCATCCCTGATTAAAAAAAAGTATTGACCTATGCAACTGTATATCTATATTGTATGTATATATAGATATACAGTTTGCATTGGGCGAATTCGTTTGGATTCATTTACATTCATTTTCAATCTTTTTGAATACTTTTTTTTAATCAGGGATACCTCCTACAGACTGCAAATTTAGCTAGAGTCTTTTTTATCCCCGATTAAAATTATTGATTAAACAAAATTGAATCGGATATGATTTCAATTATTTTCAACTAGTTCTATTTCATGATTGATTCAGCTCCAGGCAAAAATGAATATTTCCGAATAACTTATACTTAATGTCTGGCCGTACAATTAATAAAAAAACTAGCATCTTGCAGTCACTGTGCGACTGCCGAGATTTACAAATTAAAAATAAGAAAACTTTAGCTTTAATGATTTTTTTTACATTTATAATCACACTGTACATAGCTTGGATACTTTTTAAATCAATTTTAAAAATAATAGTTGAATCACAGGATGAATTACAAATAATTGAATGGACAAATGTGTCCGGACAAATTTATAGAACCAAAAAACTATTAAAAACTCTTCCAAAAACTTGACATAAAAAATTGACTACTAAAACATATATAAAATAATAAGACACTAATTCTTATCAAGACCTTTCTGATGATACCAAATTAAACTATAAAAATTTCTTCAAAAATAATAATGTCCTCGTCACAAAATTTTCCTTTTTCTCTCAATTATTTCAATTATAAATAACTATCGCTAAAAAACATCAAACCCAATTTACGACATAAAAAGTGAATTTTTCAAATTTTTCCACAATTTTCGGTCTGATTATTTGTGTTTGAAAGTAAATCGTAGCATTCAAAAAACTGCGTTGAATGCTGCCAATCGTTTAAAAATCGGTTCATTCATTCAAAAGTAGTTGCAGTTTGAAAATTTTAAGAATAGTGTTTTAATAACAACTTCTATGAGACTTTTGAGCTCTAAGAGAAAAGAAAACTGATAAACAAATGGAATTAAAAATATAAAAAAATTATTTTGTGTTGCATCCTTTGCTTAGCGGCAACGTCTAGGCACCGAAACGGCCGCGCGGAGCCTAATTTTCAACGTTAAATTAATATTATAAATAATGGAGCTACAACTCCGGGAGTCGAGACTTATTTTACTGAAATTTTCTCCTCTTTTAGGATCTTTTTTCAAATTTCAAATATTTTTAATATTTTTGAAGTTATAACTACAAAATGGAGACTACCTTTTTCTCTCTTCGTTTTTTGTTTATAACAAATGCAATTTTTAACGCCGGATAAATTAAAAAATTCCTCTTTCTCAGAATGAAATTCTGAATCCAATGCACCAATCGCCATATTTTTAATAGACTCGGATCGATTTTTCGCGGAAAACTCACTTCTCGACTAGACTACTTGTCAATAGTTAACAAATATTTTTTTGGTGGTCATGCGCGTGCGCGCTACATTATATGTATTACTCCGCATTTTTTTTATAGTGTGTCGTCATAACCTGTTAATTTCCAGAGTTGATTGATTGCAGTATTTACATGACAACTTGGTCATTTTGGTTTTTAGTGTTAAATAATTAATAATATGGAAGCGTTACTAAAGTAGCTTATTACTATAATAATTATTTTCATTTCAAATGTATGTTTGTAATAAAAAATTTAATTATGAACGATTCCTCATTTTATTATTCATTATATTTAAATTTCCTTTTTTTTTTCATCAACATTTCGAATTGTAATTCTTCGTAATTTTAACAATTAAAGTAACACATTAAAACACGTTTTTTAAGTAAATTCTTAAATATTAATAAACCAGTTATTAAATGTTAATAAATGATTTATTAAATATTAATAAATAATTTGATATATGTTAATAAATGATTTATTAAATACTAACAAATCATTTATTAAATAGTAAAAAATATTTCTTCAAAACCTTTCCTCTAACAAATGATTAATTAACTATTAACAAACCTTGTTGCATACAAAAAAATCCTTCTATAAGTGAATAAGTAATTTTATTTCACAGAAGAGGTACTTGAAGATAAGTTGACAACAATGTGTGAAGCCAATGAAGTATTCGATTTTGATAAATCTAAACTATAATTAAATTAAATTTATTTAAAATAACCATTCTGAAACATGCATTTTTTTTTAGATTCTATGAAAAAATTTCTCGAAAAAAAAATTGATGAACAAACTAAAAAATTGCACCGTTATCTAACTAGTGAGAAGAAAAGTCTGTAGTATGACATCCGAAAATATTTTGAGGAAATCAAAAATACGCTCATTGCCAACACTCATTCATCAAGCCCCCATGAAACTGTGTCAAGTGCCACTGAAAAATTAGATCTCGCACTCCCGCTGAAAACTTTAAAAGGTTTTGAAAAACTTGAGGAAGATTTAAAAACAAACGTATTAAAGAAAAACGCATTGGTAAATATTCTAATTGACAACTTTGTTAGACACTTTCTTACACTTAAATTGTTTTTTTTTATATTTATTCTTAGCTGTCATTGTTTCGGGTTAAAATTTCGGGAAATGTCGAGTTTTTTGAACAAAAATGTTGAACAACATTAATCGGGTACGGGAAAAGTGATAAAAGGTGTTGGGAAATTCAATTTTAGCAGCACGACGACATTTGAATGCATGAAAGGTATTGAGAATTTTTCTATTTAAATTGTATTTGAAAAGGTTACAGTTGAATAGATACATGTGACAAAAAATCGTTTTTTTTTTTTTTTTTTCTGAAGAACATTTCCATATAGCTTAAAATTAGTTTTGCCGATAAAACTTATGTTTTTCATACTTTTATGAGCATAAAGTTACGATTTATTTTTACTTGTTATTCTTCTAGTTCTAACCTCTTCAATGGCCCGACGTTCTCATCCGGCTGTCAGTCGTTCATGGGCCATTAATCGCCCGTTTGACAAACTCTGTATGGGTAAGAAAACGAATCCCGTTTACAAACATAATTACCGCAGCACTCGCTGTCCGACCAACACTAGTTTTGTAAATATAAAATTAACTATCATTAATTTTTTCATCTTTTTAATAACATAAAGGAAATCAAGAAATATTTATTTTATTGACTTACATTACGACCGGCGGATTTGCAATAAGGATCAATCGCGTATGCCATTGAAATTAATGCAATAAACATGATAACTGCTGCAATAAGATTTGCCATTTCTGTAATTAGAATTAATTATGGATTACATCGTAGCTCAATAAGTTATGATTAGCTTATTATCAAAGTTTGAGATTAAAAAATTTTTTTAATCTCATAATTAATATCGATTAGAAGCAATATAAAAATTCAACTTTTTATCTTCAAATTGACTACGTGTTCGATCAACTTTAATGACGGTTGATATATATATGACAAGATAAACAAGTTTCATAGTAAATATATCGTTTCTATTTATTTTACAAAAAAGAATTGTCAAAAAAAAAAATCAGACTTGATTACTGTTTCATGAAAAAAAAAAAAAAATAATAATTGTACTTTCTATTGGAAAAATGGAAACAACCCATTATATTAAAAGTTAGCCTTTGATAAAATAAATCATTGAAAAATTAATTTTTTTTAATATTTTATGACAAATAGACAAAAGTTGATCTTTAAAAAATAAGATGTTGTTTTAAAAAATACTTACTTAGAAATAATTGTTAATTTCGAAGGTGTCTTGTGAGCAACCACTGACTTAATGGATACGCAATTGGTATTTCGAATGGTATTTAAATGAAATTGTTATCGATAAAAATTCGTCTAAGCCAATCGAATTGTTAAGCACTATGAACAAAAAATTCGCTAAACAAAGAGCCTCGACTTACAAAGAGAATTACGTGATAACAAGAATGTAAAAAATTTTTTTGATAATTAAAAAATGTATTAAAGATACCCGAATTGTTAAGCATCGTGAACAAAAGATTTGGTAAATAAAGAACCTCGACTTACAAAGAGAATTAGGTGATAACAAGAGTGTAAAAAATTTTTTTGATAATTATAAATTGTATTAAAGCCAATCGAATTGATAAGCATTGTGAACAAGAGCATTGGTTAACAAAGAATCTCGAGTTGTAAAAATATTTAGGTGATAACAACAATCTTATAAAAAAAGTTTCTTCAAAACATAAAAATGCATATTTCACGATCCAAATAATTTCAAATTTATCTCAATGAATACGTGAATGATTTTTAATGTTGGGAAAAGAAAATAATTTTAATCATTGAAAAACTTGACACTAAAAAAAAACTTTTTTAGCTTCGAAAGGAACCAATTCTACCTGTTGTACTAACTTTTTTGAAGCACATTTTAACATATTAATATTTGTTGATTTTATTGGTAGCTGATAAAAAAGAAGAAATATAAAAACGAAAATTATATTTCCTGATCATAGTAATTAGATGAAAGAGTCATACCTCCGACAGACTCCAAATTTAGCTAGAGTCTTTTATATCCCCGATTGATCATTCAAAAGTAGTTGCAGTTTGAAAATTTTAAGAATAGTGTTTTAATAACAACTTCTATGAGACTTTTGAGCTCTAAGAGCTCAAAAGCATAGAAAAACTAACTCAAAATAACACATAATTGTATTTTTGAGCTGGAAGAGCTCAAAAACTTCATAAGTGCAGTTTTAAGCGCTTGGGTATAGAATTAGCGGGAAGTTGCAGGTATGGCCTTCAAGGTCAACCGTTTTCCTAACTTTTTTTTACGCGGGTGATTAAGTGGATAACATTGTTGCATTTAATGAAAAACAAAAATTTTGTATTAAGTTTTGATTATACTTTTTACAAATATATGTAGGTGATACGAAGTTGACCGGGTAGTTTAGACTTAAATAAATAAGACTTAATATCTGAGTGCTTCTTAAATAAAAAATTAATAAATGTCATTCGCAATTTCGAATGTTTTTCAATTATTTATAACAAATAATTAATACTCGTATTACGTCCCGGTTACCTCACGGGTTTGTGAGTAATCAGTAGAACAACTAGAGCTGGAGATAAAGATGTTACGACCCCCAGAGTCGTAAGTAGAGGTTCTCGAATTAACTCCGAAATAACTAACTTCGGTGAATTTAATTAACAAATGAGTTTATTTAATGATTAAAATACACTTTAAAAATATATGATTTGACAACTGCCGTCAAGTACGTGGTTATTAGCTTTTAAGGTCTCTCGACAAAGATTAATTATCGAGCGTATTAAGTACCTAACTTTTAGATCATTAAGAGCCTCGAACTACCCTTGTGGAAATAATTCTCTGAAAAAACTCTTGAAAAGTCTTTATGATTCTGAATAAGACTTTTCGAAAGTCTTCACATCCCTAACTAAGTAAAGGAAAGACTTAATAAGTCTTCAAAACTCTTCAAAAGTCAAATATTCCCTGTAATTTCAGACTTTCTCAAAGAGTTATTAAGACTTGATAAGACTTGTTTAGTTTTATAGGAAAAGAAGAGAATATTTCTTTTCAAAAAAATTACTTATCAGAATTGGAGAAAATTGAAAATAAAACTATAAAAAAGAATTAATGCATGTTTTGCTGTTGATGTTCTGACTTGCTCAACTATGAGTGATTCGATGTGCATCGAAGTATTTTCATGATGAAAATATTATTTTAAAAAAATTTTTACAAAACATGCATTAATTCTTTTCTATAGTTCTATTTTCAATTTTCTCCAATTTTGATAAGTAATTTTTTTGAAAAGAAATATTCTCTTCTTTTCCTATAAAACTAAACAAGTCTTATCAAGTCTTGATAACTCTTTGAGAAAGTCCGAAATTACAGGGAATATTTGACTTTTGAAGAGTTTTGAAGACTTATTAAGTCTTTCCTTTACTTAGTTAGGGATGTGAAGACTTTCGAAAAGTCTTATTCAGAGTTATAAAGACTTTTCAAGAGTTTTTTCAGAGAATTATTTCCACAAGGGATGAGA